>JAODAL010020847.1:0-68486 GCA_025379985.1 Phyllomedusa bahiana
TAATGATTGTTGAAATAAAAAGCATGAAAAAAACCAAAAAACGCATGCAAAATGCATCCAAAAAGCTCAGCTTTGCTTTTTTTAACCCGTTTTTTTGGATCCCTTTTTGGATGCATTTTTCCGGTTAAAAACGGATCCGTAAAACGGATCCAAAACGTCTTGTGAACAAGCCCTAATTTTTGCAACCAGTTTGCAGCCACAGAATGCTTGCCCTTCGTGAATGTTAGTGTGGGATATGGTGCACCCACTAGTGGACCAGTTATCACCTCTACCCGATTTTTATACCAGTTTCGTACTATTTATGAGCCTGATCAACACAAGCACCGTAGCAGGCAGCATTTTCACAAAAACCAAAAACCTTTATAAGCTTCTGCTTGGCAACAATTTGTTTGCCAAGAATGAGGACTAGAATTATATGCTTATAGTGAAACAATGCATAATATTAGGATAATATTGCAGTACTAGGTAAAAACATAAAAACCTTCAATTTGCAGTCTTGATTGCACCAAGAACTAGAGCTGCTTTAGCACCACATGTAAAACAAGGTGGTGATTTATAACAATTGGGATTAAACTAGTGTGGATACACTATGCATATAACACACAAAAACATGTGTTTGCCAGGGGGAACTTTAAATAAACATTAAATAAAGCTTTTAAATGAATTTTTAACTAAAGGGACTTGTTTTCATCCCCTCTTAAATTTTTCATAGAGTCCATAAGGGGCCCCCTTTTTTCCCCCCCTAAAATTTCACACAGCAGCCCTGAAGAACCTGTAATTGTAGGCTAGAAAGTAAGGGTATATGAAAGCACAGAAAAGAATAGTGTGCAAAATTTATAGTCTGTGTGTCTCAGGTGGTATAAGCTGAGGGCTGAAATCCACTTCGGGTCCAATCTGGTCCGTAAAAAAAAAGAAAAAAAAATTGGAAATGTTATCTAAAATTTTAAAAATTGTTGCTTAATTGTTATGCCTTTTAACGTCCTAAAAAATGAACATTACAGAAAGTAGACATATGGAAATTTTTAAAGGTATTCAGCTTTTAAACATCATGCATATAAATTTAAAAGCTACAACTATCTTACATTGACGGCATATCCCATTGATAGGCCATCAATGTCTGATGGCAGAATGATTGTCTTGTATAACAGTCTTTTAAGCACAAAAGTAAAATTTTTTAAAAAAAAAAATTTTTTTTTTTTTTTTTTTAAATTTTTTTTTTTTTTTTTTTTTTTCAGAAAAAAACAAAAAAATTTATGGCCCAAAAAATTTACTTTAAATAAAGTATTTTCACAAAAAATATCTTGAAATCACTTAGATAAGAATAAGCATTCCAAAATTATTATAATATAAAGTGATATGACTTTTTTAAAAACTGGGTTTGCTTCCCGTTGGCGGCGCCCGGTTTTTTCAGAGGGCCCTGAAAACCGCAAACCTCTGAAAAACGGGCCGCAAACCCATGCCGTGGGGACAGGGCCCTAAGGCTTCAAAGCAGGATTATTTCAGGAGAAATCAAAAATATCTACACCATAAGGGTTAATTAAAAAAAATATTTTCAAAAATAAACTCCAAATTTGGACATTCTTGCAATGTAATTTCGCTGATTTTTTTATGTTATTTAAGAAAGGTGTACAGCAAAAGGGAGAACAATAGAACACCAAAGAAAAATGGTACAACCAATAATTAAAATACACTACTTGCAAAAATTTTGGGGAATCTGGTTTTGGCTAAAATTTCAAAAAGATCAAATTTTTCTGAAAACTTTGTTTTAAAAAACCCTTAAAAAAGCCCATCTCTTAGCTTTAGAATGCACATGTCCAACTGTTCAATGTTTCAGTACTTTTTGCAAACTTGCTGATCTCTAACAAGAATGCAAAATTCACAACAGGTGTTTCATCCCTAAATCGCCCAATACAGTTCAGGGATCAATTTGAATTGTCATTTAAACAGTCCTCATCATGCTGTTTACATTTTGTCATCATAAGACTAAGACAACACCTTACAATTGATCAACAGAAACCAACCCATTTAAAAAGGGCATGTCCCCACAAAAAGCAGAGACAAATACCAGCGGTTTATCCATGACGGAGAAAAACCCCTCCCCTTTCATTGACATGACAATATTCTGTCTAGAAAAACCGGATGGAAGAATGTGAATGTTCAATGTTTTTCGGGCGGCCGGCAGCACAGGTTTTCCATAGAATCCCATTGTGCTCGTTTGCAGCCGGTTTTTCAGACGGTCTGCAAAACCGCAAACCGTCTGAAAACCGGCCGCAAACCTGTGCCTTGGGGACATGCCATAAGGCTTCAAGCAGGATGTTTTCTGACAGAAGTGGCCACTGAGCTTAGAGTGTCATCAGCAGGTCGCTATAGAGAGACTGGAAGAGTCAAAGAAAGGCTTAGAAGTGGAGGTCCTTTGGCTTCAGCACACACTGATGACTGCTTTATTGTACAGGACCCACAGTATGGAATAAAAACACACACCTGCACAAACGCTTGTTTCGCTCTGCTTCTTTCTGGGAATGAGATTAGTTTGCTATAGAACTATTTTAGTGAGTAGAACTGTTGGTGGTGTTGATTATATAACTGTAATTTTGACCATAAAATACGCTTAGTGCAGTGTATCTACTAAATTACTTAAAGGGGTTTTCCAATTTCACAATTTAATGGCATATCAATAGGATATGCCATCAATGTATGATCAGTGCCTTTGCACTTGGCTTTACTCTTAACTCCAATTAAAAGGAATGGAGCATGGACATTTCTCCATTCTGAAACAGGATCTTTGGGGGCCTGTTCTTGAGTTAGGTGTGGGTCTCGCTTCAAACATTGAAGGAATATAGATATATGCAATAATTGTTTTAGATGGGACAACCCCTTTGATGGAATTTTTTTAGTGGAAAAGGCTGCTATTATATAGAGCTTATAAATAGAGTATGCAGCTGGAGATGCAATATCCCAAATTAATGAGAAATTATATGTTTGTCCTAAGATTTAACAAATAAGTAGATGAATAATGTAAACTTTAATGAGTGGTTTATTCTTTGATTTCAGATCAGCTTGTTTTATCCCGTTGTGTTATTCCTATGTAAATTGTTCCTGATCTGGGTCCCACTGTACAGTGATACTGTGAACTCTCTCATTGGGATTGGTATTGCTCTTTCTGGTGTCCCAGTTTACCTCATGGGAGTCTACTTACCAGAGTCCAAAAGGCCACCCTGTATCGGCAAATTATTGGGTAAGGAAATAAGACTGCTAATTTACTACTTTGGTGTTTCTAGTTTTAAAAAAGTTCAAATTAATCTAGAATACTTGCTTCTAGCCTAAAGTTGCAAACACTTTTTTTTAACTTAGTGAAAACTATAGAATCCTCTTTTTAAGACCCAGACAATCCCTTTTTAAGGATACAAATGGTGACACCATTGTCCAATGGCTTTGTCTAGTATGGAAACTTGTTCCCATTGACGTTAATAAGGGTGATTTATTATACCAGACACAGACTGTGTCACCCTATTTGCTTTAAGGGCAATACAATACATGGAAATCCCTAAAGAAGCATTTATGCTATCTATCAAAGATGAAAAAACTTTGAGATTCTTAGTTCAGGTTTTTGATCAAAAAATGCTTAAGCCACCCACAAACGTACAACGTGATCTCAGGTCGGGTGGTCCTACGCTATCTTTACCTCTCAATAGAGCCAAATTCAGGCCTCTCATTGGGTCAACCGACCTCCATTATCCAATAACGCTTCTTATGACCAGATTGAAGTCAAGGCTTCTTCGGTCCATCATTCAAGATCTGTGTAGTGTGTGTTGCATTGTGCTTGCATGGATGTCTGTGATCTCACTTTTATGAAGCATACGAGCCGCCTATTAGGGAATGTGAGGACAGGTTGTAATTTGTAGCAACAAGAAGAAAAAGATTGTTCCGCCACCAGAAGCAAAACAGTAACAATGCAGTTACGTGGCAAGAATATGCAGAACTAAGCATATGCTAAATAGTTGCAGGTCAAAGTTATGTATGAGAGCTAAGATGATTGTCTGTCTCATGTTCAAAACTGTAGTGGATGGTGAGATATGGAGCCTGAAACTCAAAAGTTCAAAACCCTTTCGCTTGTCAATGTAAAATATATATATTGGATACGACTTTAGAACACAAAAAACTTTAATAAGTTGTAAATATGCAAAATTCTGCAGTAAGTGGGGAAAAAACTGTTTTCAACAAAAATGTACTGAATAACACTTGTCTGAATAACTGAGTCTGAATTTGTTCTGAGAAATAGTATCGCGTCCATCAGATCCTCCTTCATAGATGACCTCAAATCTGATAATAGATTTCCAGGCTAGAGAACGGCCTCTCTACACTAACTTGGGTTGGTGGCAAAGCGGTAACCACATGGACAACATCTCTAACAATGTCAGGGTATAAAGGAATTGCCTTATGCACAGTCAGTTTTGATGAATGGTTGAACTATTCTACGTCTTTAAAGCAAGTGAAAAATTTTGCTGAAATCTGGTCAATCTGTTTGCTATGGGAGCGGAAGCTTTCCCTGCGGTAACGCTTTGCCTGCTCCATGTCATCCAAATACGTTTCAAAATGAAACTCCTCATCTGATGAGGTTGAAGATATGGGAGCAGTAGCACTGGCAAGACCCAATTTCTCTTGCTCCTGGTACTGCATCGAATTAACAGTACCAATTTATTATATATTTTTGGAGTCGGAGTTGGTCCATTTTATAACGACTCCGACTCCTGCACATTTTAGTGCACATTTTAATCAAACTTTATGTGCCCACCAACCATGTCAAGGTAACCTCATGGTAACCTTTGCATAGTCCATTTGGAGGAGTGGCTTCCTCCATCTTAGTCGGGTACTCCTTCCATCTGCCTTATGTTTGTCACATTGATTATAAGATCCTATTGCCCATGCATTAGAGGGTTGAGCCCCAGGAGAGGTAAATTTAGAGATGGGGTCCCACTGGATGAGGTTTCCTTGACGTGGTAGATGAGCATACACCATTTGGTCAAAGTGTACAAAGATCTAAATTTTATAGCTGAGCACACTTCCACAGCTGTATTTGGAACACCCATTGCAAGTGCAGCCATACTCCTATTCTCTGCTGCAGATGCTCAAATAATGAGGGGACAGCCATTTTAAAGGCTAAATAAATATAGCATGTACAAGCTCTTTAATTATTTTCAGGGATATTTTATATTTCTTTGAAAAGAAAAAAAAACCCAAACCCTTTTATATGAACGCCATCAACGCCAACCCGTTAGGTAACTACATTTTAGTGCAAAGTCTCTTTTTTTAAAAACTTATATATTATTTTTTTCAAATTAAGAAAGGTTTATTGAGAAGCAATGACATCTGTGAACAAACAGACAGTATCAAAGACGTGTAAATAAAAAAATAAGGTATCCAACATGTACCTATAGAATACACAAAATACACTGATAATGAGAGTAAACATCGCAAAACATACAGAAAATGGATGAATGCCCAAAGGCTACCACTTGGAAAATGACATGACCTATACAATCTGGTTCATGTAGCAATGGGAGCTAAAGACACAGCAGAGCAAAAAACAAACAGGAGGATAGCAACATATTATGCACAAGGGTCACACATACAAGACATACAGAGAAAAAGAAAAGAAAAAAAAAAAGGGGGGGGGGAAGGGGGTAAAAGGGAAGAAAGGGTATCCCTGTCCCCTGCCCAAAGGGCTAGACGGACAAGCCAGGTGCAGCGGCAAGACGCTACCTAATTAGCAATGGAAAGGTACAACGGAGAATTTTTAAAGAGGAGCCAGCTGGCCCAGGTTCTATTAAATTTATGCGCTTGCTCCGGGGCTTGGGCAATCAGTTCCTCCATCCGTTGTATAAAACTGATCTCCGCAAACCAGTCCTCAAGGGATGGGGGAGTGGATGATTTCCACCTCCTCGGCACCACGGTCTTAGCTGCTTGTAGCAGATGCTTAAGAAGAGACTTCTTAAATTTATTGATCGGCATGGGAAACATGAAAAGAAGCAAAGCCTCCGGTGTATTGGGCAGTGAAACCCCAGTTGCCTCCTCGATTACCTCAAGGACTGAAATCCAGAAGCCCCTGATTAGGGAGCATCCCCACCAGACATGGGACAAAGTCCCTTCCTCCTCCCCGCATCTCCAGCAAGTGCCTGGGACCAATGGGAACCAACGGTGTAAGACTGAGGAGACTCTGTACCACCGGGACAGGAGCTTATAACAAGTCTCCTGGTGCCTGGAAGCGATAGCTGCTTTGTGAGTGAGTTGAAAGCACCTCTCCCATTGCGGCAGGGTGAAGGAGAGCCCCAACTCAGTCTCCCAGTGTTGGCAGAAGGAGGGAAGTGATGCAGAATGGGCAGAGAGGAGCATCTTATGTATCCAGGACAGTGAGTGTCTTGCTCCAGAGGAGGACAGTATCACTTCCTCGAAAGCCATAAGAGGCCTGGAGAAATTGCCCTTGGACTTAGTTCGGTTGACAAAGTGGGATAATTGTAAGTACTGGAAAGGAGCTCCAGCAGAGGCTGCCTTCCCATCCAGAATCTCCACGAGCGGTTTTAGTTTTCCCCCTGACACTACATGACAAAAGCGTAGAGGGGTCTTCTTGGTGCTGCCCAGGAATGCCTTGGGGGAGAAGCCTGGGGGGAAATCAGGGTTATCCGTGATCGGGACACATGGACCCTTGCGGTCAATGAGACTGTGGGAGTCCCTGTACGAGTAGAGAGTGGACAACGTCTGCTCCACGCAGAATGAGGAGGAGACACTATTGCGGAGAGCAGGGGTCCAGACCCAGGGGAGCACCGCCAAAAAAAAACTTATATATTATTTTGACATTATGAAAAAGGGGGGATACAACCAATCTACAAATATGCAGTCATTAGCAGTTGTGCACTGTTCACTGTTAAAAGGATTTGTCCAGTTCCCATAAGAGAGAATACCTTAAGCTGCTAGTGCCCAATTACAAAAAAAAAACAACCTGTACTCAACTTCCTCTTCACCTCCATTCCAGTGCTGGGTCTCCCCTGACTTCTGTTTACATTCTTCTTCTGAATGGGTACAGCTGCAGCCAGTGCCACTCCCTTACATCATTGTTTTGAAGCTGTTCACTTCCATACAGTAAGGGAGTAGCATGTGCCCACTGCTGGGGTGATGTCCCCATTTGAAAGAAGAAAGTAAACAGAAGACCAGGGTGACCCAGCACTGGAACGGATGTGAGGAGGAAGGTCAGTAAAGTTTTTTGTTTGTTTTTTTTTTTCATTAGTAACTAGCTGCCTGATATTTCTTTTTCACAGGAACCAGACAACTCCTTTAATAAAGATCACATCCCCTGGTCAGCCAAGTCTTCTCATGTGACAGCACCTTTGCTTTTGTCTAGAAAATGACAGAAGCCGGTAGATCTTGTGATGGCATCAGTAATCTCACGCAAACTATGTGGAAATATTGTACATCCACTAGTTTCTGAATGCTTGGGAGTATGCTTTCATCTGTACTTGTGTACAAATAAATATGAGCACAAATGGAGAAAAGGAGAAGACGTGACTAATCTGTGAGCATGCCTTCACAGTATGAATAAACAACGCAAAGCAGCTTATGTATATTCTTGAGAAATGTGTGGAAAAGGTTAATATACTCGTATTCAAAGTGGCCAAGACCTTTAGTGGGCCTTTTATGTTGATTAATACATGCTACTGTGAAAAATGCTAGATGTAAGTGAGAAGGTTTAATTGTCCTTTAATAAAAGGTAACCAGTAATGGACCTGTTTTGCTCCCATCTTAGCTTTCCTTACAAAGTGGACTCAACTGATCTTCAATTGCGTTTTGACGGAGATAGATCCAGCTGACGAGAAAAAAACGCTGTCGCTATCGAAACAACCCTTCTGATGAAGTCATTAAAGAAGAGCATCATTCTGACTGGAACAGGAAGCTAGTATTACAAGAAATGGGGAAACCTGTGTGATGTAGAGTGGAGTTTATCAATTGCTTTAATAGAAAATGTAAATGGATACAGCTAAGAATGCATTCATGCTCATTTATTTTGTTCAGTATTTGTAAAACAAAAGATGAAATACTGTTAAACCAAAACAATGTGGAAAAGGTGCAAATCTTTCCATTATATGTTTTTGTTATATTATTTGTCTTTAACTCCTTTTGGCTCACAGATACTGATACAATTCCCTGACCAACATGAACAGATGTGAATGTGGCCATAAGTGGAGCTTAAAAAAAAAAAAATTTACTGAAGTCGTGCCAGTGAAAATCATTATTGACTAG
This sequence comes from Phyllomedusa bahiana, assembly GCA_025379985.1. Classification (NCBI taxonomy): domain Eukaryota; kingdom Metazoa; phylum Chordata; class Amphibia; order Anura; family Hylidae; genus Phyllomedusa; species Phyllomedusa bahiana. Next base: position 8,290 of record JAODAL010020847.1, read on the forward strand.
GTGCACTCCATGTTGATTTCGGCTTTATGTTGTCCTTTTTTTCCAAATGAGGTGCAATAATGCTATTCTGTGGAAGTTGTCTTCAGGTTATCTTCATACAGCTTTACAAAGGATGAAATATATATATGTGTATGAAGTATGAAAATTGTAGCATGTCTTGAGTTTAGGAAAGAGGTATGGATGCTGACCTCATCCCAAATTGTTGCCTTCTGTTTTATAAAAATGTTTAACTGAATTATCGTGTTCCATCTTAAACACTTTGCCATATGTGGTTATTATGTCATAAATGCCTAGAAGGTGAAGGGTACTTCAGCTTGGACTTAAGTATTTATAGGGGCATCACCTATGGTCAGGAAAGAAGGGACCTGTGTTCCCCATTCACATTAAGTACTTTTACTATAGTATAAAATGGAGAGATGATAGAAATAGTTGAAAACTAGTTACTTTCCTCTTACAGTAACTGCTTTACACGTGAATTGCTACCTCTCTTTTAATGTCAATTGTAAAAGATGTTGCTTTAAATTGGTGAATGGCTATTACTTGAAATGACAATGACTTGACTGTCTTCCTTATTCCCTATTTTGTCTGGTTCTTTTGCCAGTTTACCTGCCAAGCCTATCATTTCACTGCCACTTGTCCAACTTAAAGTACTAAATAAAAAAAAAAGGTGCAAAGTGTCCAAAGAAAAGAACACCTAAGGTTTTATAAATTCTAACACTACAATACACGGTTTGTAAAATGCGTTGCATAGTGCATCACTTGACATGGAGTACCTGTGATGGGTTTAACAAGAAGATTCATCCACAGGAACAAAAGTTTGTTTCATGCGATTAAAGTAAAATCAATTTATTATTTTGGAAACTTGTACCTCTAGTTTAAGAAAATCTCCCTATTTAAAATAAATAAATAAAACTCTCAATACTCCAAAAAAGCTTTAACAACTCGTATACATCTTAATGATGCGCAGGGATAAGAGTAAGTAAGTTCTAAGTTCTACTTTCTTTTTCCACAACAGTCAGAATGCTCAGGTCCTTCCTGCTTTCTATCATGATGTTGGTAGATCTGACTTATCTCATCCCATCATGCTCCTTCAAGATGATGGGTTCACTTTAAAGCTGAAGATGAATGATTCACTTGTATTATAGTGTGTGACCTTGTCTTTTCTTCCTCTTGTGTAAAGCTGGCAAAAACTAATGGGAGCCAAAGCTACAAAGTCTTCAGCAACTTCTTGATAACACATAAGTTTAGAGTCAAACCCCCACTAATTTGAACATCTGACACAGCTACAATATATCACAGTTTTTCTAGAGCTAGAAACCCATTTAAAGGCCTTGCTCAGATAAAGGATTGTAAAGCAAATGTCCAAATGTACAATAGAGCTGTTTCCGTGTATTGAATACCTGACATGATTCTTTATATATAGCAGAACCAAGTGAGCACTAACTGTTGAAGAGCAACCGGAGACATTATATACGGGGTGTTCACTAAAGATTTCCCCTGACGCACTTCCTGTTCACTGAGAGAAATGAAACTTGGCACAGTTATTAGTCCTTCTCTACATAGGTTCCATCTAGAGGGACACACGTCTTCCATCTCTTTAAGCAACTGTAAACACCTCGCTTGTAGAAGTTAACTGGATGCTCCAAAATCCACGCTGTGACTTCGGAAATCAGAGTCTCATCATCTCCTGGTTTCCATGGAACATCGTCAATAGAGCATGAGAGCATTCGACTCGTTCCTGCTTTTGGAAAGGTGTGAGCAACTGGAGAACCCAACGAGTGGATACCTTATGCATGTGAAGAGGGTCTTGGATGATTTTTTTTTTCACGGACCCCCGCACTAATCTTGACATTTTGGGCTAGGTGGTGAATGGTTATGCAGCGATTTTCCAAAATGGCGACCTCTACTTGCTGGATGGTGTGATCATCAATAGCAGAGTGGGTTCGCTCTGGAATTGGAGCTCTTTGCACCGAAGTCCGACCACATTTGAATTGACGATGCCAGTTCTTGACTACATCATATGATAGGGAATCATCACCATAAACCGCTTTCATCTCATTGAACGTCTCCTTTGGTGTGCAGCCTTTCAAGTAAAGGAACTTAATAGACCCAGAAGAATACAGAGCAGTCATTATCAAACTTCACACCTGTAAAATCAAGATCGTTATCAGTTCTTAGTTGCAAATTAGCAAGTAACCTGTAGAGACTTCTATCATTACACATGTGCAGTTTCAGCATCCTGTGATAAATAGAAGTGGGTCAGGGGAAATCTTTAATGTTCGCCCTTGGTATGTCTGTGAGGTTGTGATATTCATTTTGACAGGGTATAAATTGCCATTTTAACACTGCAAACGCAGTTTGAAAGTACCCTTTTTCCTGTGTTGGTAGGTAGTTAAAATGGCAGATTATATCCTGCCATAGGTCGAATAGCTGCCTTTGCAGAGTTGTGCAGTAAACCTTGCATCCAAATCGGCTTAATGTCTGGTGTTTCTTTCTGCCAGAAAAGGAAGAGGATCTGCTGCTAGCTGGCTTTTAAGGTATTAATATTATACACTTGATTATTGGAGTAACTTACAGTAAAGGTCACATTAAAAAAAAAAAAAATGTATACTGTATGATGTAAAAAAAATGACGTCATGGAAAACCATGTCCACAACTGTGAACATGCAAATACATTATTTTAAGATGTAGTATAGTCACTTTCTAGCTTTATAAACTGGGGTCACGTTGCATTTTTGGTTGTGTTTTTTAACTGCCTCCAAAAGGCATGCAGTAAAATGCATACGTGTGCAAGAAGGCTTCAGAAGTGTATGTAGTAAAACGCCTCTTCCTTCTAAAAACTGGTGCTCCTCTATTTAAATCCCAATTCAAATTGATCCCCTAAATTTATTGAGCAATTCAGGGATCAAAACTTGTGAATTTTGCTATTAAGCTCTTTGTTAGATATCAGAAAGTTGTGCAAAAAGTACTGACATTAGAATGCACTAGAATGCATTAAAATGTTTAAAGTCTCATATAGTTCATTTACAAAAAAAGTAAGAACTTTTTTTAATCCTCCTATTTCAACCAAAAGCCTAATATCCCTAACTAGAGATGGGCGAATTTCCCGAAATTCGGTTCGTTCACTTCGCCGAATTTCTCGACAAAAAATAACTTCGTTCCAAATTACTTCGGGACGAATCACGTTAAAAAACAGCTATTTCCAGGCTGCACAGAGCCTGCAGGGTGCTGTAGAACGTTGTGCCATGCTTAAATATGCAGAGGGAGCTTGGTTTGGTCTTCATACAATGTTGTGTTTTAGTATGACATGCAGATGACTGCTGCCGCTCTTAGAATCGCTTCACTCTAAAATTCCCTGGGCACTTAAGAGGGCAAAACTGGCCAAAAAACTGAAGGGGGAATGTAGCCTGATAAAGTCATGCGAGCGACAGCTGGAAAAAAACAAGCTGAGGGCTCAGGTGGCAACATCAGTGACAGAGTGTGGAGGTGACGGCGGCAGTCATAGCAGCATGAGGTCAGAGAGTGGCACAATGACATTCTGGAGGTGGCAAAAACAGGAGTAGGCCACAGAGTGGCACAATGACACAGTGTGTAGGTTACAGCAGCAGCCACAGCAGCAGCATGAGGTCAGACAGTGGCACAATGACATTCTAGAGGTGGCAAAAAAAGGAGTAGGCCACAGAGTGGCACAATGACACAGTGTGGAGGTCACGGCAGCAGCAGCATGAGGTCAGACAGTGGCACAATGACATTCTGGAGGTGGCAAAAACAGGAGTAGGCCAGAGATTGGGACAATGACACAGTGTGTAGGTCACGGCAGCAGCCACAGCAGCAGCATGAGGTCAGACAGTGGCACAATGACACAGTGTGTAGGTCACGGCAGCAGCCACAGCAGCAGCATGAGGTCAGACAGTGGCACAATGACAGTGTGTAGGTCACGGCAGCAGCCACAGCAGCAGCATGAGGTCAGACAGTGGGACAATGACACAGTGTGTAGGTCACGGCAGCAGCCACAGCAGCAGCATGAGGTCAGACAGTGGCACAATGACACAGTGTGTAGGTCACGGCAGCAGCCACAGCAGCAGCATGAGGTCAGACAGTGGCACAATGACAGAGTGTGTAGGTCACGGCAGCAACCACAGCAGCAGCATGAGGTCAGACAGTGGCACAATGACAGTGTGTAGGTCCGGCACGGCCACAGGCAGCAATGAGGTCAGACAGTGGCACAATGACACAGTGTGTAGGTCATGGCAGCAGCCACAGCAGCAGCATGAGGTCAGACAGTGGCACAATGACATTCTGGAGGTGGCAAAACAGGAGTAGGCCAGAGATTGGGACAATGACACAGTGTGTAGGTCATGGAAGCAGCCACAGCAGCAACATGAGGTCAGACAGTGGCACAATGACAGTGTGTAGGTCACGGCAGCAGCCACAGCAGCAGCATGAGGTCAGACAGTGGCACAATGACACAGTGTGTAGGTCACGGCAGCAGCCACAGCAGCACCATGAGGTCAGACAGTGGCACAATGACACAGTGTAGGTCACGGCAGCAGCCACAGCAGCAGCATGAGGTCAGACAGTGGCACAATGACATTCTGGAGGTGGCAAAAACAGGGGTAGGCCACAGAGTGGGACAATGACACAGTGTGTAGGTCACGGCATTAGCCACGGCAGCAGCATGAGGTCAGAAAGTGGCACAATGACACAGTGTCTAGGTCACAGCAGCAGCCACAGCAGCAGCATGAGGTCAGACAGTGGCACAATGACACAGTGTGTAGGTCACGGCAGCAGCAGCATGAGGTCAGACAGTGGCACAATGACACAGTGTGGATGTCATGGCACCAGCAACAACAGCAGCAAGAGGTCAGACAGTGGCACAATGACAGAGTGTGGAGGTGGGTGGCAATACCAGTCCCTGGTAAAGATGGTTGGTGGCAGATGGAGAAACTGTCAGCAGATGTGTGGCATACAGAGCGGGTGGCGGAAATCAAATAGTTGCTGAGGCAGGTAGTTTGACCCAGCACTATTTCCTCACAGTTTGGGTGAGGCGTCATGCTGATGTAGTCTGACAGCTAAATGAAGGCATTGGTGTGTGGAAATCCTGGCCGATCCACGCCTGATTAATCTTTAAAAAGGTCTGTCGTTACACATTTCCCGTGGACACGCGGGTTCTCCTTGGGTTAACGATGGCCCCCGCCGCACTGAACACCCGCTCTGATGCCACACTACTGGCCGGGCAGGACAGCTTCTCCACTGCAAACTCGGCAAGTTGCGGCCACACATCCAGTTTGGCTGCCCAGTAGTCCAGCGGATCTTCTAACTGGGGTGGCAGAGTGCTGTCCAAGTAGGCCACCACCTGTTGGTTCAGGGTCTGCTCCAGGTCCTGCTGCTGCTGCTGGCGACTGCCCTCCTCACTAGGCGGGTGAAGGAAGCTGCTCATCAGTGACTCCAGACTTAGGTTGCTGCTGATGGAGCTGGTACTGCTCCGACACCCCCACCTTCCCCCGGCAGCCGCGGCAGTAGTACATGAGCGCTGAAGAACCCCCCGGTCAGACCTGTCAGAGGAGGGACGATGCCGCACATAGGCAGCGGCCAACTGACTACGGAGGATTTCCCTATAGTATTTGAGCTTGTCCTCCCTCTCAATAGCTGGGAAAAAGGCTCCCATTTTGGACCGGTAGCGAGGGTCCAATAGGGTGGAGAGCCAGAAGTCATCCCTCTGCCGGATGCTGACTATTCGGCTGTCACTAGCCAGGCAAATCAGCATGCTGCGGGCCGTCTGCACAAGTGACTCCGAGGGGCTCCCTGCCTCCATCTCCACTGTATACTGCCACGGTGCTTGCGGGTCATCTGCCTCGTCTTCCTCATCTCCATCTACCTCCTCCAGCTGCTCCTGCTCCTCCTCTCTTGTCACCTCGGTAGAAAATCCACTCATTTCACCAGACAATGCTTCTGCTCCAAGTCTCCTCCTCCTCCTCCATTTCAGTCCCCACCGGACTCATGTGGCCGCGAGATGTAGTCGCCACGTCTCCAGTCCCTGCCCAGACAGATTTTTCAGCATCTGTTCCAGGACATGAAGCAGTGGAATGACGTTATTCATCCCGTAGTCCTGGCGACTGACAAATAATGTGGCCTCCTCGAATGGCCTCAACAAACGGCAGGTGTCACGCATGAGCTGCCACTGGCTGACATCAAAGTTACACAGGGGAGTACTCCTGTCCGCCTGGATCATCAAAAAATGGCCTTTCTCTGTTCATACAGTTGGTCCAACATGTGCAGGCTGGAATTCCAATGGGTGGAAACATCGCATATCAGAGTGTGTTGGGGGAGGCCGTTCTGCCGCTGCAACTCGAGGAGGGTGTCCTGGCTTTGTGGGAATGGATGAAGTGCATGCACAGTTTCCTGGCCATTTTCAGAATCTTCTGAAGATCGGTGGAAGACTTCAGGAACCTTTTCACAACAAGATTGAACACATGCGCCATGCAGGGCGCATGGACCATCTCTCGGTGCAGCGCGGACACCATGTTCCTCCCATTGTCCGTCACCATGGTTCCGATTTGCAGTTGGCGCGGAGAAAGCCACACATCGATTTCTTGCTGCATGACGCGGAGCAGTTCCTCCCCTGTGTGACTTTGTTCGCCGAGGCAAGCCAGGTGTAGAACTGCATGACACCGCTATGCCCTACTCATGTGGTATGATGGAGCAGTACTTGTGGAGGCTGAGATGGTGGTGGTGGTGGAGGAGGAGGACATTGGCGCAGGAGCCGCAGTTTCACAACGTGGAGGAGAAAGCGGCGTCTCCTGTCCAAGTTGTTGGTGTGCCTGAGCCAGAAGCACATTCACCCAGTGGGCCGTAAAGGACATGTACTGGCCCTGATGGCTCCAGACGTCCACGCTGCCGTGCACCTTGGAACAAACCAATAAGCTCAAGGACTGGCCCACCTTCTGTTCTACATATTTATGAAGTGCTGGTACTGCCTTTTTGGAAAAGAAATTACGTCTTGGAACTCTCCATCTCGGCTCGGCACAAGCCATTAGTTCTCTGAACGGTGCAGGGTCCACCATTTGGAAAGGGAGGGACTGCAGTACCAGCAACTTGGACAGGAGCACGGTCAGCTTCTGCACCTTAGGATGGTTGGACACATACTGTTGTCTCTTTGCAATCGCCTCGCTGAACGACTGCTGGCGCCATGAGTAGCGAGGAGCAGGAGTATCTGGACCGGGAGATGATGGCAAAGAGAAACAGCTCCCTTCTGCAGAGGTGGTGGAGCCTTGACTGGCTGCAATGGCATGCGTGCCACTGGGCGCTGCTGCTGCTGCAGCGGCAGGATGGACCACCACATCTGAGCCACGTTTCTCCCAGGCCACCGGATGGTGACGCTGCATGTGTTGACGCAGGGCCGTGGTGGCAACGTTAGCTCCCTGGCCACGCTTCACTTTCTGCCCACAGATTCTACATATACCCATATTCGGCTCCTCCGGTGTCTTAGCAAAGAACTGCCACACCGCCAAGTATCGGATTTTACCGCCAATGCTCCGCACTGAGTGACTACTACTGCCGCTGCCTTGCTGAGCCTCTGTGCCGCTACTTTCTTGGACCTGCGAAGCGGGTTTCTTACCCCGTGGCCGCTTGGCTCCCGACCAATTAACCTTCGCTTGTGAATTATGGTACAGGAAAATTGTAATTTTTGGCGGTGAAAAAGACGGTTTATTTTTGTCACCACAGCAGAAAAACAACGCTTAATTAACCCCTGGATATAAATTGCGCAAAAGAATTGAGCAGCCACAAACTACTAGCTTTGTAGCGTGTTACAATTGCGTGTTTTCTACGCTACACAACAAGAGAAAAAATTGTAATTAACCTTCGCTTGTGAATTATGCTACAGGAAAATTGTAATTTTTGGCGGTGAAAAAGACGGTTTATTTTTGTCATCACAGCAGAAAAACAACGCTTAATTAACCCCTGGATGTAAATTGCGCAAAAGAATTGAGCAGCCACAAACTACTAGCTTTGTAGCGTGTTACAATTGCGTGTTTTCTACGCTACACAACAAGAGAAAAATTTTTAATTAACCTTCGCTTGTGAATTATGCTACAGGAAAATTGTAATTTTTGGCGGTGAAAAAGACGGTTTATTTTTGTCACCACAGCAGAAAAACAACGCTTAATTAACCCCTGGATGTAAATTGCGCCAAACAATTGAGCAACCACAAACTACGAGCTTTGTAGCGTGTTACAATGGCGTGTTTTCTACGCTACACAACAAGAGAAAAAATTGTAATTAACCTTCGCTTGTGAATTATGCTACAGGAAAATTGTAATTTTTGGCAGTGAAAAAGACGGTTTATTTTTGTCACCACAGCAGAAAAACAACGCTTAATTAACCCCTGGATGTAAATTGCGCAAAAGAATTGAGCAGCCACAAACTACTAGCTTTGTAGCGTGTTACAATTGCGTGTTTTCTACGCTACACAACAAGAGAAAAAATTGTAATTAACCTTCGCTTGTGAATTATGCTACAGGAAAATTGTAATTTTTTGGCGGTGAAAAAGACGGTTTATTTTTGTCACCACAGCAGAAAAACAACGCTTATTAACCACTGGATGTAAATTGCGCAAAAGAATTGAGCAGCCACAAACTACTAGCTTTGTAGCGTTTTACAATTGCGTGTTTCTATGCTACACAACAAGAGAAAAAATTGTAATTAACCTTCGCTTGTGAATTAGGATACAGGAAAATTGTATTTTTTGGCAGTGAAAAAGACGGTTTCTTGGAGTCACCACAGCAGAAAAACAACGCTTAATTAACCCCTGGATGTAAATTGCGCAAAAGAATTGAGCAGCCAAAAATGAAGTGGTATTTGTATTGTAAAAAACGCTGTTTCTTTAAATGAATACAACAGGAACTGGCTTAGATCCCCCTTGGATATTCAATGTGCTGTGAGCAGATAGCATTAAAATGTATATGCAGCTGCAGTGGACGCACACTGGACTTCAGATCCAATACCCCAAAAAAATCAGAAATAGAACATTAAGAGAAGCAGTCTCTGAGACAAGCTGAGACACCCCACAAAAATCGCAATATAAAAATCAGTTCTTCAGTAAGAGCTATCACAATCAGCCGCAGCAGCACCTTCCCTGATCAGTACAGTGAGAGGAGTGTGAGCTCCCAGCGTCGCGCCCGGACTTATATAGTGCGGTGACATCACAGAATCCCGCCGGTCTCTGATTGGCTTCATCTCTGCACATGTCATGCAGGCTATGCCCTTCTTCCTCCCAGAGTGCTTTGCCCCATGTAACGCCATGTGCTCGCAGCCATTTTATCAATCAAAAGCACACTTCGTTCACCCGAAGTACCCCAAACTTCGACTTCGTTCAGAACCGAAGTTTTCCTGAAATTCTAAACGAATTCCACTTCGTTAGAATCAATTCGCCCATCTCTATCCCTAACTTTTTGTGAGTAGTGTATATATTTTACACGCTCTTTGACCGCTAAGTAAAAAAAAAAACACAAAATGTAAAAAACTGGACAGCCCTTTTAAATTACCAAACCACCATATACAGGTAGTCCCTGACTCATGTCGTTCCGAGTTACGACTGTCCCCTAGTTACGAACGGGGATTTGAGGGGCGTGGCTCAGTGTGCTGACGTCACACAAGAAGTCACGCCCCATAAAATCAGAACGCCGAAAGTATGGGACATACCTGCAGGTGATGCAGCCTCTCCCTCCTGTCACACAGCAATCGCTGCTTTAGCTCTGTGTTTCTAGCAGCGATCGCTGTTTGTAGTAGTCACCTCTCATGTCGCTTCTATTTATGACACGCCCCCAGTCAGTGTCGGGCACAGCTCCATTGGTCCCTCCTCCTGTCCATTACAGGCTGTATCACAGGCAACGGCCAATCAGATGCGCCTGTGTTTTTGGGAGGGCTGTGCCAGTGAAGAGCTCACGTCTCATAGAAAAAGTGTCTGCTTGGTGAAGGCTGTGCAGGCAGGGATGCAGATAAGAGACTTGTATGACAATAGGAGCCGCGTGATGCTACCGCAGCTCCCTGTGCTGGCTGACAGCTTTGCTAAGCTCAGTGATACAAGGTGATGTATGACCAGACGGCAGCTCCATTTCCTGCCAGAGCCCGGTCACCTGGGTCCTAGAGGCAGTATTCTCTTATCAGACTGAAGACGATACTGCACTTGTCAGGCTAATAAACATGCCGGTAAGAAAGTAACCAGCTGCCAGAGTAAACAGTCGGTCAAGGGCAGAACTAAATTTCACAGGGCCCCCCAGGAAAGTCCAGAATGAGTCCCAACATTGTGACAGGAATACTACAAATGCCATGAAAAGGAGATCTGCGGCATGTAGGACAAAACACAATCACTTTCTTGGTGTCCTCCTTTGTCTCTGAGCCTCATATGAGCTGTTATCACTTTAGTAACACCCATGACCCCTTTGTAAAATGCCCCATTAAAGCATTGTGATTGGATACAGCACCCCTCTCAATCTTATGGTCCCATAGAAGCTGCTCACTATGCAGGCAGTCCCCTCTGATTAGAACATGTGTTTAACATATGTGTTATGCTGGCACTTGTAGAACTACAAATGCCACACCACACATGTTAAACACAAGTACTAATCAGCCAGCATACAATTAGTACATGTGCAGTATGCTGGCATTTGTAGTTGTGGAACTACAGTGCCAGCATGCCACACCACACATGTACTAAATATACATGTTCCGACTTACATACAAATTCAACTTAAGAACGAACCTATAGTCCCTATCCCGTATGTAACCCGGGGACTGCCTGTAATTTATGCTATGTTTGCTAAATTTATTTATTTTTTTAAACTAACCGTAATTCCATGATTGTGGCTCAGCAGATTACTTAATTTTTTCGCCAGGTTTGTTACCTTCTTGAGACATTAATTTGCTCAGATGCAGTTCTTTTTTCCCGTTTGTGTTTACTTTACTGTTTCTCTCTGCCTTGCATCCTTCTTACTTTTATGGCAAAGGTATACAACCTGCAGCCCCATACTCAGTTCTGTGCATCTTTCTCTTCTACTTGCTGCTTGTGTCTAACCTGCATGTTAGAGAAAACCGGGGTGGCAAGGCATGATGCAATGTATTATCAGACACCATTAATTAATAATGATTCATTGTGTGGCTGGCACTATTAATTAGCTGTATTACCTCTATTTCTCATCAATATCATTGGGGTACAGAGCACCTTGGGTATAGGCCTTAACCCTAGGAGGCTTAAACTAGGCATAAACCAAACGTTTCCGCTCCACATGGATGGACTACATCCCTTCTACTGATGCCAGGCTACTCAGTTTTAGCCTAGTGTCCGTAGGAGGCTGTTCTGAGGGTCTGCTCTATTTTTTCTTCTAGTTTTATTTCTTTCCTTTTCTTGCTGATGGAGTTTTCTCTCACCTGGGGATCATCAATGTGTTAGCCACGTGACCGTGATCCCCCCTGAGGGTGTCAGGAAACCAGAAAGTTGTATAGCTGTCTACCCTCTCCTTATGTTCTGGTGACCCATCACCACTTACCGCCTCCGCAGTTTCTTCTTAGATTCCGGTAACCCCATCCGAGGGTGTGTGGTACTGAAGGGCTGTTTCCGCGTATGCCCAAAGATGCTGGATAGGTAAATTACCCCGTCCTCCCTCTAGGGAGGGTTATTTGGGGAATTTATTGTTTCCTCACCACCTTTGCCATGCTGTGTTTTTGCGCAGCGTTCTGTTGCGCTGCACTCTATTTTTCACTCTCTCTCCCCCCACTGAGTAGTAATTTTTGCTCACCATCTCAGTGCTGCTAGTGGTACCGCATGTCACACCGCTACCTGGGGTCTGGGGTTTTTTCTTCACTTCAGGGGAGGTTGCTGGTACCCTCCAGTTCTTTAGCCCTCTAGCGACCTGTCCCTGCATTCCCAGGCCGCCGACCAGCCCATGCCTCGGCCGTGTTACTAATTTAGTCCCCAGTTCTTAAGTCTAGACCGTGCATTCCCCTGGCACTGTATCGCCCTCTGGGCCATCCTCCTGGTCCCTATCCCTTCCCAGGATGTGGGAAATGTCTCAGCAGCTCAGGTTTTTTCTGGGTCGGAGCTTGGACGCCATCATTGCCAGCAAAACAACTCAAAGTTTCTCAAATGGCAGGTCCTGCTCTCTTCTGGAGAACACAGCACCTGGGTATGGTAAGCTGGCCTTCTGGGACTTTTCCTTTCTTTGCCCCACATTCCCCACTCATTTACTATGTTTCTTTCCAAGGACAAGACGCTCAAACAACCTGGCACCTGCTGTTCAAGCCCTTATCCGGGCTGTCAGACTCTCTCCATATCATCCCTCTGATGGTGCCATGTCTCACGCTTCTCTAAGAGTACTACCATCCCTATCTTGGATGAGCTCAAAAACCGCGCTGATAAGCAGATTGATGCCTTTTGCAAATCCGCTTTTGAAGCCTCTGGGGTGGCCTTGCAACCTGCCTTTGTTTCCTCCTGGGTTATCAAGGCCTATACAGTCTGGGCCAAACGGCTTCAGCAAAGGCTTTCATCTCGTGCCTTAACAGAAAATCTGTTGGAGCTTCGCATCCCAATTTTTTATGTCTCTAAATTTCTCTGTGAGACCTTGCTTGAATCAGCATGCTTGGGCGCCAGAGCATCTGCCAACACAGTGGCTATGTGGCGCTCTCTTTGGCTCTCACTCTGGTAACAGACTTTTTTGTAAACGTCTGGATGAAATCATCTCGGAGGCTACGGGTGGCTTCAGTTTCCCTCTTCCTCATAACCCTCTTGAGCAGTAGTTGTCTTGTAACCGTCCTTTTTGCCCTAGAGGGTCTGAGGGTTTTTTCCCACCTCGCATGGGGGGCTATCTCCTCCAGTTTCAGAAGATCTGGCTGGCCTAAATCGATTTCCCTGAGGTCTGAGAAGTCTTGGAATCACACAGGGCAAAGTTCTCTTCAGCATTGACATTCAAGTTGCTCTCCTGTATACTTCTGTCTTTCTGGTCCCATCCCAACAGATGGTATCCCTGGGCATAATTCTCGTCCCTTGCTTAGCCAAGATTTATTTTCCACTTGAGAAGATCCATCTTCTATGGTCAGGCGTTCTTCTTCTCAAACGCCCCCTGGGTTCTCTTCAAATCCTTCATCTCAATGAAGACATAGTTCTGCCCTCTTTTTGCCCCTCCCTCCCTCATGAGTGGTCATTCCATTGTTTGAATGTTGTCAAGGCCGTCCGGATCTACCTCACTGTCACTGGATCTTGCAGGCACTCAGACTTCCTCTTTGTCATTCCAGAGGGCGCACATAAAAGTCTGGTGACTTAAAAGGCCACGATTACCAGTTGGATCCAGTCTTCAGTTTCGAAAGCCTACCAGTCCAGGGGTGAACCCCTTGCATTCCAGGTCACCACTCATTTCACTTGAGTGGTCGGCGCTTTCTGGGCATCATGCCTGAGCTTCACAGGTCTGCAAAGCTGTGACCTGAGCCTAAGTTCATACTTCTATGAAATTCTACCAAATCCATACCTTTTGGCCTGGGCCATAAGGTATTTCAAACAGCAGTGTGCTAAATGACTTGTACCACTGTGAAATACTTCTAATTTTTACCCACCCTCTTTGGATATCCCAAGGTGCTGTGTCCCCCAATGATATTCATGAGAAATTTGGATTTTTGTACTTAGAAAGCTTAAAAATCCTTTTCTAATCTGATTCATTGAGAGACACAGATCCCTCCCTCTTTTTTTGTCTTATTACCTTTTTTGATTCTCATTGACGTTTCTCCTTGGAATCTGACTTTTTTTTTTCCCCCTTTCCTTTCTGCTACCGCTTTTCTACCAACTGAGTACCCTGGCATCAGTAGGAGAGATATAGTCCATCCAGGCAAGCTGACACGTTTGGTTTCCTCCTGGTGTCAGCCTCCTAGGACGAGGACTCAAAAAAGGATTTTCTGGTAAGTACAAAAATCGTAGCAACGCAGGAAAAACCCTTAACTCTTCCAAATGGTGTTCTTACTGTATCATGGACTGTCTCCTCTACCTTCTGTCAGGCCCTGAACTAGGCACAACCCACGACCAGTTTTAACTGGATTGCTACTTTATCCTTATAAAGTACAAATGATCCTTTCTGATGGACATGTCCATCAGAAAGGATTATTTGTGTTAAAACCGTTATTCCTGGTAAACCTTTTAATTTTGGCAGTCCTATGCAATTAAAAATGACATATAAATTCTTGTCCTTTTCGCAGTTGTGATAATAAAGAGATAAAACTGAATGGCAGGATAGACTAATTTCACTTTACTGTTGATGCTGCTTATTTCAACGTAGTCTCATTATGAATAGGCAATGACATCATGATCGCTTTATTGTTCTCTAGCCAGGGATAGATAAGATTATACTAGTCCTGACCAACAGGGCAATAATGAGCACTGCCTGAAAAGATAATGGGGTCATCTTTTTGTGCACTGGGGTACTTGGTGCTGCTGATAACACTTTATATCGCTCAGGCCATATTCGGCATGGAAGAGAACCGCTGAGCAATTCTCTCACTGGCATGCTATAGGTGCTCATAGAGAGGAGGTCAGAGAGACAAACCAGTAACTCGTACACAGTGGAATGTTAAAAATGAGATCGATCTCTCTCTCTCTCTCTCCCTCTCCCCCTCTCTCCTTGTCAAAAATGATGTAGTGTCCCTTTAAAGAGACAGCGTGCATCTTTCTCTTGCAATTTATGGAAGTGAGCGCCTTTGAGACATTTATGGCATATAGGGTACTTAATGGCGAAACGGTCTAAAAGGAATATTCCTTTAAGGCTATGTTTCCACTGCACAGAAAAAAGTAAATTTTTTCAGAGATTTTCGTTTTCTAAAAACCCTGAAAAAAACGACTGATGAAATGCACACAAAGAAATTGAGACTATCCAATAAATAAATAGTCAGGGCGCAAAAGGAAACTACTAGTTGTGATATATTAACACTGGACTTGAATAAAAATAATAAAAACACTCTTCTTAATTTAAGAGAAGTCCTTTGTATTCACATTATTATCAAGATGCATGACATTGGTATTTTAAAAGTCTTGTAGGTGTTTGTAGTTGTTTGTATTATAAACGTATGTCATGCATCTTGATAGGTGAATACCGTACAAAGGACTTCTCTTAAATTAAGAAGAGTGTTTTTATTATTTTTATTCAAGTCCAGTGTTAATATATCACAACTAGTAGTTTCCTTTTGCGCCGTGACTATTCCTTTATTGGATAGTCTCAATTTCTTCGTGTGCATTTCATCTGAAGTTTGTCCTGATAGCCTTTCGACAAGGCAGCCCTGGATTAAGAAGTGGCCGCACGGAAACTATCTACACGCTAAAAACTGAGTTGCACCAGTCTCATGTGCAATGAAACAAGGTGAGAGACTGATATATATATGTTTCCCATTTTTATGTTTTAATAATACTACACAAGACAGCACCTTTTTTTCTATTTTCTTATCGCCTCCATTTGTCTCTCCCCTCCCCTTTTGCTCCTTCTCCTTTCCTCCCTTCTTGGGATTGTCGGAATCCCTTTTGCTCCTTCTCCTTTCCTCACTTCTTGGGAGTGTCAGAATACGTTTAGAAAAAAACGACTGTAAAGAGGTCCCATAGACTTCTATAGTAAAAACGTCTATGTAAAGCACGAGCCATTTTTTTGCCACGTTTTTTTAATGAAAACCCACCCAGGAGATTAAAGTCCCACCTATAGTGGGTGTTAACACAGGTTATACCTTATCAATTCTGCATACAAGTGTCCGATGTGTCCTTATTTGTACCGTTTGTAATAAAGTGATCTTGCTTTTGTCGCTAACGGATTTTATAGATTTTGCCGCTAATATCCGGATTTTCACAGATTTTGCCGCTAATAAAGTTATCTTGCTTTTGCCGCTAAAAAGCCTAAAAGCTTAAAAAAACCCAAAAAACGGATTTTGGCGGCAAGATAATCTTTTTACGGAGTTTGCTGCTAAGATCCATTTTTTTTAAACGGATTTTGGCCCTAAGACCCGTCTTTTTACGGATATTGGCGATAAGAAACTTATCCTGCTTTTGCCGCTAAAAATCCGGGGTTTTTTTAAAACTGAATTTGCCGCCGGATTCTTACGGATTTTGGCACAGGGATCCGGGTTCTTACGGATTTTGCGCTAATAAAGTTAAAATCCGGATTTTTAGCGACAAAAGCGAGAAAACTTTATTAGCGACACAATCCATGAAACTACTACACGATTACATATAAATGCAACAATGTGCTTTACATAGCCTTTTGTAGGGTGGAGTCACATCCAATGGCTTGATTTAGGCATACATTAAAAACCAGGCTTGAAGACAAGCAAAAAATGCGCATAAAAAACGCAAATTGTGGACTTTTTTCAGCTGCTTTTGACAGGCGGCGGACAAAAAAACTCAGTATTATGAACGTTTTTAGGATTTGGTTTTCAGGTCGTTTTCTGTCCACTGCAATTTAGACATAGCCTAAGTGTTATTGCAGCCCTTACAAAGGGTACAGTCTGACAGTATGGTCCTTGGTAAGAAAAAGGCAGTTTACATCATACAAGTCAAACCTAAACAATAAAAATTAAAAGCTTGTCTAATCAAATTAAACGAAGACATACTGGGACAGTGCAATGAAACATACAAAATTAAAATAGAGATGATAGAGCATGTTCAGTGTTCATTTAACCCCTTACCGACATTTGATGTACCCCTACGTCAATTTCGGGTAGGGGTTCCCGCAAATTGACGTATGGGTACGTCTTGGCGATCAAGCGGAGCGCGCAAGATCGCGGCATGGAACCGGCGGTATATTACCGCTGGCATCATGCCGCATCCCCCACAGCCAGAGTGAGCTCCGGCCGCGGGGGATTAACCCCTAGATGTCGCGACAGCGTGGTCGCGACATCGCAGCTGCCGGCAGCAGGAGCGAGCTCCTGCTCCCTGCGATCCCAGCACAGTAACGGCGCTCACCGCCGCTACTGATCTCCTACCAGACAGCCCGGACGCTGAATGACAGCATCCGGGTTGTCTAGTGACGTCACGATGCCCACAATGCATTGTGGGCAGTGTGACTGACAGTTGCCAAGGAGACCAGTACACAGCTATAAGCAGTGTGGTGATCTCCTATTGTATGAACGATCTGACGATCGTTCATGCAATTCCCCTCTGGGAAAAAGTGAAATAAGTGTGTAAAATTTAAAAAAAAAAAGTTTTAAAAAAGAAAAACAAAAAAAATTTAAAATAAAAACACGTACCCCCCCTTTTTCCCCCTTTTCCCCATTTTTGGTCCCCGTCGTGCGTAACGACCCCCCAAAATAAATCGTCATTTTAATTAACCCGTACGGTGAACGCTGAAAAAAAAAAAAAAATTTAAACAAACACCAGGGAAAAATTTCGTTTTTTGTTCACCCCGCAGCACATAAAAGGGGGATAAAAAGCATCAAAAACTCATATCAAAACCAAAAATGGGGCCAAATTTAAAAAGGGCAGTTCATCCCCCCAAAAAAAAAAGTTTCCTTACACAGCTCTGTAAACGGAAAAATTTAAAAATTATGGCTATTAGAAAAATAGCGATGCTTCCCCATAAAAAACATATATAAAATTTTGGGATCACCGTAATCGTCTCAAACCCCCAGATAAAACAACTTGTCCCCGGGTATCCGGGGAACGCTTTTTAAAAAAAAAAAAAACTGCTTTGGGTTTCAGTAATTTTTTTTTTTCACCCCCCCTCCCCAAAAAAAGGATTTAAAAACGATCATAAAGTCTTGGGCCCCCCAAAAATGAACAAAAAAAAACCTCAAAATCATCCCGCAAAAAAAAAAAATCCCTATACAGCTCCAAAAAACAGGAAAAAAAAAAAGTTTTTGGCTCTCAAAAGCGGGGGATGCAAAAAAGTTTTTTTCCTTTTCCCAAAAGAAGGTTTTTTTTTTGTGTAAAAGGAAGTAAAACCTCAAAAAAAAAAACAAATTTTTATCGCCGAATCGTATCAACCTGTGATTAAAAATAGGATGGGCATTTATACCGCACCCGTTTAACGCTGTAAAAAATAAAAAAAAAAAACACACCAGGTTTTCTGTATTTTGTACAAAATGCCCCAAAAACCTTAATAAAAAAAATGCAAAAGCATCACAAAGCACCCCTTTAAAGGTACTAATAAAAACATCAACTAACTCGAAAAAAAAAAACCCCACAATCACCCAAAACAAAAAAATTAAAAAAGTATGAGTTCAAATAGGAAAACATAAAAAGCGCAACTTTTTATAAACTCGCTTCATTGAAAAAGTAAAAAAACAAAAAAATATAACTGAAAAATGAAGCCCAAAAAAAAAAGGCGGAACTCTTTTAAAAACCCCCCCCCCCCCCCCCAAATTTTCAGGGGCCCAATGCTAAAAAAAAAACTACGGAACACCTGTGCGCCCAAAAGAAAAAATATCCCCTTAAATAGATCCCTGAATGGTGTTAATCTAAAATGGGGCAATTCGGAAGTTTCCCCTGTTCTAGTTTTTTGGGGCTTTGAGATGCAATGGCCCCACCAAAATCTGTGCCAAAGAAAAATACCCTCCCCCCTTTGTACACCCTGCAATGCGCCAAAACAGCATTTTACACCCACATGTAGGGTTTCCAAATTTGGGAAAAATTGCGAAACACAATTTTGGGACTTTTTTTCGGATTCCCTTGAAAAAATTTAAACTTTTCAGCTAAAATTCCGATTGGGACTTCCGGGGGCGGGCGCATGGATGGGTGCCTCTTAAAAAGGTGCTCCGCTGCCCCCCGAGCTAATCCCCTGGCATCGGGATTAAGCTACTTAAATAGCACAGTGAATTTCCTCAGAAGAACAGCGCCCCGGAAGGAACGAACGACCCCCCTCTCTCGGACAGCCCCGGGGCCCAAGGGAAAACCGCCCCCCCACTACGCCGAAAAGGCCTCAAGGTTGCAACCGCACCCTACATAACCGCCAATGACAACAAGGCACCGACCGCGAAGAATCGCACCCCAGCGCCGGAACCCGCGAAAACCATACGGTGCCCCCCCGATACCCACACCGGAGTCAAGGACGGGGGGGAGAACGGGGGGACGCGCGGCGATTTTGAGAACGCAGGGAAACGCGGTGCCCCGGAGACAGGGGGCCCCACACCCATCCAACCCAGCGGAGAACAAGGGAATCCGGGACTTACCGCGACAGCGGAACCCCTGCGGAGCAGCCGGATACACTGGGAAAACGGCGCTGACTAAACAAACCCCCGCGGCAAAACACCGGGCCGCAGGGTGCACATACACCCTTGCTCACAGAGCACCCCCAGGCAAAAAACCCGCACAAGACACCCAGAACTGCGGGAGGGGAACGTTCCCGAGGGGGAGCACAAAAGGGGGGCCCCTGAACCCGGGGGGCACCCAATATAGCCCCTCTTTTTACTTGTCCCACATTTTTGGGGAGTCGCCCGCCATTTTTACAACCCCCCGGACCATCATAAAATCAGTGGGGGAACTTCCGCCATTTTTACTGCCCCCCAGACATTAAAAGGGGACATTTGAAGTACGGAGCCCTGCCCCACTAAAACCCTACCACTTGGCGTTCCTCACGCTCGGCATACCGAGAGCGGCATCACATACCCCCACCTAATGCCTGAAAGCAGTTGGGCTACTGCAATAAAAAAACCTCAACACCCCAAAACCCCAATAAAAAAAGGCTAGAAACGGGGCTCAGCCTGGCAACACCAGGTTTGAGAGATCAAATAAAATCCCCCCCAAAAACGTACTGAACTCTATTTGCATACAACCTGCCACCTACGGGGGCCAAAAAATTTTTTTAAGGGCTATCTTAAACCTTTCCCACGCGAGAACAAAAAACAGTGAACTTTGCCCAACCCCTGAACAGGCAGAACTTCTCCACCATACCCCACAAAAGCCCCTATCCGATATCTAACAACTTCCTAAAAAAGCCCAAAAATACACAAAAACCCAAAAAAAGCACATCGGGCCTCACCAGAAACGAGACTTGGGACTAGAAAAAAAAAAAAAAAAAAAAACCCCTTTTTCCCCTGCATCAGCCCTCACCTCACCTGCAACACAACGCTCCCCATCTGGGCCCAACAACCAAGTCACACTTTTAAAAACAGCAAAAAAAAAAAAAACAGCCTAAAGGACTGGGCAAAAAACAATAAAAATTTCACGGCAAACCCCTTCATAACTTGAAACTCGCAAATTGCTCCCACCTGAGTACCGCCACGACTCCATTTACCCCGGGACCTTCCCATCTCACGGGGGTTTCACCCCTCAGTGCAATTTACCCAAAACAAAACCCATGAAGACCCTCTATTGCTCCTACCTCAATCTTCTCACCAAAGTGAAGTACTAGTTTTAAAAACCCCCCTATAAACACGAACTCCCTTCCCCCAACCCCATACTATCAACACTGAATCACCCTAAAGCGCCATACGCACGATGCGTAACACTCTTCACGCTGTGTCCCGAATTAAAAAAATTCCCTTTATCAGGGGCTCCCTCAAACCCAGAACCACATAAAACCGAAAACCTCCACCCTTCTCGCAAAAGGGGTGGTTCCTCCCCCCCATTAGTCTACGCTCTAAAACCAAAGGACCCCAAAGTCACGGGGGTAGGCCGGACCCCTCCACAAACCCCAAAACCTGCCTCGCAATCGGAAAGTTTAGAAAACAACCCGACCGCTGGCCATCACCCCCCAAACCCACGGGAAACCAACAACCTGGTTCCACAGCGGGTGGCGGCGATAGACGGGCAGTCCAGCTATCATAATGCCTCAAAAAGACAAAGACGGGACCTGTTAAAAACCTCAGAAAAACTCAGCCCGGCCAAATATCCGGCAATCCCAAGAATTAGCGAACTCGAAACAAGAACAGCAACCGCAGTCTGACCCAATTCAATTGCAGCGGGATTTCGCACATCACACCAAAAAATTAGTTTAATGCAAGAAAAATAGATGATTGGAGAAAGAAGCGCCGCAGCAACCCACCTTCTTGGACCCCAGAAATTTCAAAGGAGAAGCCACAGCACTTCTTTTCCCCCAGGTACCCCAACTGCTCTGGGACTGAAACTTTCCTAAAGCGTTCCCAAATAAGGGAGAGGGCCATCGCATGGGCGCCATACCCACCAACAATAATCCACCCCCCCCGCCCCACCTTGCAAATTTCTGCACTTTGAATAAAGAGCAGACCCCGGGCGTTTTTCCTAAAAAAAGACACTTGAATAAAGGGGCCCCACAAAACCCTTTTTAATCTTCCAGATTTCTCTGCAACAGTCACTACAAAGCGGAATTTTTTCCCCAATCTGCAAATCCTATTTGAAAACAGAATTAAATTTCAAACTTCTATCCCCAGCTAAGTTTAAAAGGTGACGAAAAGGGGGGAAGCACACCCTACACCAGATCCCACAACGGGGCCCTCGCTCCCCCAGATCGGAGGCGCAAAAATGAATGACCCGCCCGACGTACAACCCTTAAGGGGTAACCCCACATCAATTACAGCTTAAAGTGCTTCAGTTTTTTCTATTCAATTTACATTAAAATTTTAACTACTTTTGTCTGTTATGTGCTAGCAGAATTGTTACTTTTTTCTCACCCTTTTGCCCTTTGTTTCAGTATTTTTTTCCTACCCCAGCTCGGGAGACCTGGCCCCCTCCAACCCTACTCAAGGGCCCAAAAGACCTGTCGCTGGGACGGGCTGCCGGATCTCTCAGGAAACTTCCCAATTTGCAACAGACCACCAAGAAGTGGGGAGGATGTTCATCCACAAGACATTGACACCCTAACATACCATTTTAGACACAATCACATACTCCTTGGAACTTCGCGGCCTAAACCCCCCCTAAAAGCAGGAGATGATCACACCTTAAAGCGGCTACCCCGGGATATATATTCTTCCCAGAGACCCACTGCGGGGGGGTGTGGGATCACCCTGGGGGCCCCCTGGTAGCGCTTGTAACAGCAAACTTTCTGCAAAACCAGAGGGGTCGCCATTCTCCTTGCACCCCCTAAAATTCCAGATACTCGGGGAGGTTCAGACCCGGAGGGAAGATTTCTTTTTTCCCCGCCCCAGATTAATTCCCCCAAATATAACTTTTGAACATCTTGCTCCAAACACCCCCGGGCCCAAATTTCTTCTCTAGGCCCTTCAGTTTTTATTGCCCAGGAACCTGCAAACCTAATTTTTGGGGGGGATTTTCAATCCCTGTTTCCCCCCGGGCCTGGATAGGTCGGTACCCCTCTCCCCAGATCCCCACACAGCTAGGATTATTCTCTACCTCATGCAACAGCGAGCCTGGGGGACCCTTGGAGGGTGCAGCAACGTCAAGAGAACTTTACCCACCTACCCTCGGTCCACCGGACATTTCACGTATATATTACTTCCGGGTTTCAGACACCCTGATGCCCAAATAAAAAACTTCAAAAATCGAGGGGGGTAGTGATTTGGATCACGCCCAGTCGGTTTGCGCCTGGCTTGGCATCCCCAAGATCACAAAAAAATTGGAGATTCCCCTCCTCCCTTTCCAATAGAGGACTTCCAGTCCTATCTCGCAGAAAACTGGGGTAATTTCCAAGATGACCACAGTAATTCCAAGTAGACAAACCTTTGTCTGGCAGACTTCGAAGGCATTTCATGAAGCAGTCAATGTTGCACTTCGGCGCAAAGCCACATACAAACATACAACACACTACCCAGGATCTCTGGCCGCCCACCGACAATTTTTTAACCACCCCGATGAAAACACACCGACCCTACCTAGAGCCAGGAAACTCCTGGATGCGCAACCTTGCAAAATGCCAAGGGCAGTCCGAACTAACAAAAATCACTTCTTCAGATGGGGGAAGGGGAAATCGGGGGGTTTCTGGGCCCGCCTAACAAAACCTTCTAAAAGCCAAAAAAAATTCATATTTTAAAAACCACACCCCCACCACGGGCCCAAACCCTACAGGTAGCAAAGAGATTTTAGGGGGATTTTCCAATCTACGAAAATTATACCAACACCCCCTAAGACTCCTCACGACTGGGACCCTTCTCATGCGACGCACCCCTAAATTTCCATCAGATAAACAAAACACCTAGCACACCCATCTCCCAAAAGGAGGGAGAAAAAAAGCCCTCCTAGCCCTAAAAAAAAAAGTCACCGGACCGATGGACTGTAGGGGGAATCTATAAGCCCTTAAACCCGCCATAACTCCCCCCTAACAATGCCCTCAAAGACATATACAAAATCGCATCATGTCCCAAAAATTTCAGGAGGCACGCCTTAGTACTCCCCCAAACCCGGGAAGACCGGAGACTAGGGGCATATCCCCCATATCTTATTAAAAAAACAGACTATAAAATCCTAGTTCAATCCTGGCAACGAGCTCCAAAGTAAACCCACCAGGCTCCCGACACCAATCCCAATTAGCTTTGTTAAAAATCGACATTCATCAAAAGGCATCAAACACAGTGGCAGCCTCATGGAGCGCTCATTAACAAATATCCCACCACTATGCTTCTCAGTTTTAGATCTAGAAAGCTTTTGACTAGTCTCTTGGGGAAATTTCTTACACCTCATTGCGGGTCGAAAAATTTGGGGCAACCTTTCTTGACTTTCGGGGCTTCCCAAAACCAAAAAAACCACATTTTTAACAATAAAAAAACCTCAATCCCTCCCCCAATTCCCCCGCTCGAAGCGGGGCAGGGGGGCCCCCATTCAAACCCTTTCTCTTTTCCTTTCCCTGAACCCCTTTTTGAGAAAACCAAGCATGGGATGGGTTCCCCGGGGGATGTCATTGGGGAAGTGGAGGTTAAATTTCGCTTCGCAAAGACCTGCCTGATCTTTATCACTAAAACCGAGGTAGCTTGCAGAAAGTATTGAAAGAGATCGAGATGAAGGGAGACCTCATGGGATTTAAAAATAGACCTAAATAATCAGAAGCCTATATTGGCGGGCCCCCCCCCCCACTCGGGTTAATAAAACTTACCCCCACGCTGGCAATCCCCTCCTCACCTACCTGGAGTCCCCAAAAAACAAGAGACCCTATAAATTATATCACAAATATCAACAAATTTCCAACGATTTTTAACCATAACCTAAATGCGTGGTCAGATTCACCTTTGTTTTTTGCAGAGCAAAAACCCAATCAAGCTTATTCTCTTTCCCAAATTATTATACTTGTTTCGGACTTCCCCCTTCCCCCTTTGGCCAAAAGATAAAGATACATCAAAAAACGGTAGAACCTTTATTTGGGAGGGGAAAAAACGAGGATCCCCTAAATATCCACAACAACAAAATCCAAAGGGGGGGCAACTTCCCAAACATTAAAACCTACAATATCTACTAACATCAAATAAGAGATTGGGTTAAAGGAAAACCAAATATACCACCCTTAAAATGGAACAAAATTTTTTCCCAACATTCTCCTAACCCAAACTCTTTCACCCCCCTTTCATATCTCCCCTCAGGGTCAAACTTAAACCCCCTGTTTTAACCCCCTTAAAGACAGGCCCTGGTGCCCGAAATTCTCTCTACAAAAAGATCTCGCTGGGCCTGACGTTCGTAGGCAACCCCGACCCAAATGGGCAAACCCCCTCCCATTTCCACGGTGGCACTCCGGGGGGTTCCCGAGGGTGGGCGACCTGGTAATCCTCAAAGAAAAATACACTCACTTTTAACCAAGCTTCACAAAAATTTAGTTTCATAAAGACGCACCTCTTTTATTTCCCGCAACTCCAGAGCTACACAATCAAAATAATCCCACAATTTATGCTCTGGGTGGAATGTTTGGGGTGTGAGTAGACTAGCTATACACAACACTCAAGGCCCCCGTCTCAAGTTTTAAAAAAAACTTAAACACCAACCAATATGAGGGGGGGTTGGTGGCGTGGTGCGGGGGAGGAGGACTTACCAAAAAAACGGTGGAGGAGGGCCTGGAGGCCAATTCAGAGCAACCCCGAACCATTGGGCCTGTCTCCTATGGGAGATGGCTCTTAAAATTTTACACCGGGGATATTTATCCCCCAGTCGTAACTATCTCATGGGGGGGTGCCGTCGGCCGTCGTGCTCTAGGTGCGGGGAGAGCCGGCAAAAATTTATCATTGCTTTTGGGTTGCCCAGCCACCAGGGGTTTTGGGCCGATCCAAAAATTCCTAACCACACACACTGACTTCGTTTCACCAAAAATACCGGAGTGGGCCCCCTTTGGGATACTGCAAGGGAAACCAAAACAACAATTAAAACTCCATATTCGGGGGCAGCACGAAAAACTATACTCCAAACATTGGTGGGGCCAAGGAGCCCCCCATTACCATCTTTTTTGAGAACTCACATACTTTTTTACCGGATTGGTGGAGCTTCTCTCCAAAAAGAGAGCAGAGTGGGGAATTTTTTTTAACATCAACCTATCATTTACATACCCCAACCACATAAAATCGCGTATCAAATCCTGCTTCGGGTCTACAACCGGTACCCGGGGACAGACACCAGAGGGGGAAACTCACACTATTTTTAAACTTCACCCCGACTTCACAAGGTAAAAAAAATCTCAAAAATAGGTGGATGGGTTCCACGGTCTCTAACCATTTCCCCCCCCCCCCACCCCACACCCCCTATTCCCTGCCCCCAAAACGTTAGACAAAAAGGGTATGGAGATACGCATGAGATATTTAAAATCACCAAAAACACAACCCGGGGAACCCAAGGTAGAACCATTCCTAGACCACCAAGTACATACAAAACCCCAAAACTTCTACCAGACCTTGACTGAATCTTACCCAAATAAACCCACCTTTGGAACCTAAGGCCCCTCATTCCCTGAAGACCACGGTTAAAAACTCATCAACCCCTAAAAAATCCAGTCAAATAAATGATCTACAAACACTATCCGGGCCCTCCGCACCCCCAAAAGCCGGGCTTAAAACTTGGGAGGATGGATGGATATTTTGGGAAAAAACAGGACCGCCAACGGGAAAACTTCCCCAAAAGGAACCCCCCCCTTTAAAGTTAACAACAACACAAGACTTTAACGCTTGCTCTGAAAATAAAACTGACTTAGGCCCTTAGAACCCCAAAATTTAACACAAATAAACCTCAATCATAAATTGATCTCTTTTGTGGCCAAAAGTGACCTCCCCCCCCCCCCCTCATACCTTCCCCCCCAACCCCTTGTTATAAATATTTTTTAAAATTGAAAACTTTTAAAAAAAACGTTTTGAAAAAAAAAAATTGCAGATTTTTGGAAAAAATATATATAATTTTTTTTTTTAAACCGAAAAACTAAAAAAATTTGTGAAACACCTGGGGGTTGATATACTCCTGCACCTGTGGATATACCTAAGGGGTTCCCAAATGGGGTCTTTTTTTGGGTTGTTTATTAAGTTTTGAAACCTTAGGGTGTCCGCAAACCTGAATGGCGCCTAAAAAAAAATGGTAAAAGAAAATGAGACCCCAATCCAGTAGGGCTCCTCCCTTTTGAGGGGTTTGTGGTTTTGCGAAATAGCCACTAGGGGACATATGGGGTATCTCTGAAACGCAGATCTGGGGAACAAAATTAAAGTTTGCATTTCAAATATCACTTTTTCCGTATCTTGTGAATATGGATAAAAAATTTAAAATTTGCAAAAATTGTGAAATTTTTTTTAAATTTCACCCCCACTTTGCTTTAATTTCTGTGAAAAATTAAAGGTCAACAAAATTCTTAAAAGCTTTCTTAAATACTTTAAGGGGTGTAGTTTGTTTGATAGGGTCATTATTGGGGGGATCTAACTACAGAAAAACCCTCAAAAACCCCTAGAACTGGACGGGCCCCAAAAAAAACAATTTTGCAAATTTCTTTAAAAAAGGAAAAATTACTACTTTTATTTCTAAGCCCCTTAATGTGGTCCAAAAAAAAAAAAAATTTTAAAAAAAATGCCAAAACCCCAGAACATTATAGATTAGTTATAAACTATTTTGATGGAATAACTACTGTCTTACACGCAGAAATTTTTTAACTTTGAAAATTGCTAATTTTTGCAAATTTTCTGAATTTTTTTATATTTTTTTCAAATAAACAAGGACTTTTTTGGGCCCCAAAAAGTTTACTAACTTTTTAAATTAGTAATACATTTTTGGGCAAAAAGTCCTTGTTTATTTTTGTCACGGAAAAACTCGTAAAAGGTCAAAAATTTTTCTCACATAAAGTGACCGTCAAATTTTTAAAAAAAAAAGGGCCCGACAGAAAGGCCCAAAAATGGTCCAGGGTAAGGGTTAAAGTTGATTGGCTTCAGATGGATTCATCATCTGCACAATTCAGCATTTCACCCACATGTTCAATGACTGCTCCTGATCCTAAAGGAGTCATACAATCTAAAATTTTGACTTGACAAACAATACTTATAGTCTTTAACAACACCCTCTAAAATCTTTTTAATTCCGACTACTGAGATTTTTTTTTAAATTTATGTTTATTTAACAGGGTTTTTTTGGATTTTACATTCACATTGTTTGTATTTGACAGACTAAAATTAAACAATGTAAAAAGTATTAAAAAAAATTGCTGATTTTCTATAAATGATGAAAGCATGTACAGCCACTCTTACAATTTGGGCACCTAGTGCTGCCCATGGTGGCCATAATATTATTAGAATGGGCAACAGAGCATATGTTGACCAGTAACTAAACAGCTTGTTTATGAAGGTTCAGCTAGTTTCTTATAAGCATATCTTTCAGATGGTTTATGCTACCCTATCTCAGAACAAGATAAGGAAAGAAACGGAGCTCTGTTAAACAAAGGTTTGTAGGATTTGGAGCCAGATTTTTAAGTAAGACAGGGTTTACACGGCAATAATGCGGGACGTATTTCGCCCACAATTATGCCATGTGCTCGGGGGCGGGGTGGGGGGGCCGGCAGCACGCCGGCCCCATAGACATTCATTATTCACGGCGCGTATACGCCGTGAATAATTGACATGTCACTTATCTTCCCTCTCGGTGTACTGTGCGAGCAGGGAGAGGAGACGTAATCCATAGTTCTCTGAGAACTGTGGATTGCTGTAATGACTGGGACATATCTCGCCCCGTATTTAGTGCAGTACGGTGCGAAATACGGGGTGAAATATGTCCCACTTTAAGCCATGTGAACATAGCCTAACAAGTTGCTAAAATACTAAACCGAAAGTAACTGTCAGACTGTTTATGGATGGGGTGTGCAGGACTTCCTCTGTGTCTCAAGGCATCCTAATAATATTTTCTCTGTTTTTTTTTTTTCTACACTCAAATCCTGCTCCAAATCATATAAACTCGGCTTCTCTGCTCTGATCACATTCTGCCCCCAGCTAGGACAGCAGAAACCTAAAGTTTGATTTAATACTTTCCCATAGTATAATCCTTTGTATGGTAACAAATACCATAGTCTAGAAAGGTTAGTGGCTTTAACCAATTTTAACATTAGCTATTATTTAGAAAAAATTTGTATGGGAAGGAGCTTTCTGCAAAGTATGCAAAGTGATCTGCATAAATATTTTACTAGAAGGAGACCACTGCAAAACTTTCAGTTTTTCAGATTTTTCTCTTCAATGGTAATTTTTTGGAGAAAAATGTACATTGTTATTTTATTATATAAACTACTGACAACATGTCTCCGAAAATCAAAGCTAATTTTTTTTAATTTATTTGCAGTAAATGAGAAATCTTCAAAATAATAAAAAAGCAGTGCTGTCAGACGTTAAATTATGTAAAAGAAAACAAGTTCATATTTATTTAGAAACAAAAAGACTAATGTTTTAAGTCAGGAAGCGTTCAGAAATCAATATTTGGTGGAATAACCATGATTTTTTCATTCAAATTCCTTTTTGCCTGTTCCTAGCACTTGTTTTGCCATCCACTCGTTTGGTCCTATTGCAAGAGGATTGTGAAGACCACAGCAGTGCTTTTTATACTTTCCTTTATTAACTCCTTAACCCACCTGGACGTATGGGTACGTCCAGGTGGGTTAAGGAGTTATGCACACAGCGGGCAGGTGTTAGCGGCTAATTGCAGCTAACACCCAGCGGGTACAGCGCGGGGGGGGGTGTTAGCAGTTTACCCCCTTATATGCCGCTGCGAAGATGGCCGCGGTGTTTAAATGAATGAAAAATGGTGCCGTTCTTCACTCCGATCAGAGCCCCCGCAGCGTAACTGCGGGGATCTGATGGCTGAACATGGCAGTGGGAAGACTTGTGAAGGTTTCCATAGCTGCCATGTTTTCCTTTGCCCCACTTCCGGCCCCAGACAGGAAGTGGGGAAACCGCCATCTCGGTACACCCTAATGCATTGTCTATGCAATGCATTAGGCTGTATAAATGATCGCACCGAAAACAATTGTAAATGAGACCTGTGATGCAGCTGCGCTTGCTTGCATACATTTATTTGAATTTCAATAGACATAGCATACATCGACGTTCAGTCATCACTAGTCCATATAAAGTCCTTTGAAGGATAGTAAGGAAGTAGTAAATATCAGGTAAATACCTTGTAATATTTTACAATTCCGTGGGATAGCAGAGGAGCAGCTTGGACAACCGACTGAGCGTTACACGGATGCAACGTTTCAAGGAAACTCCACCCCCTTTGTCAAGCATGCACGCTGATTCTGCTCACTTCCTTTTGATCGCACCCCCTAGTGGTGACGTGCCCTAGGGGGACTCAAAGTTAAAATAAAATAAAAAAGAATAAAAAAATAAAATATTAAAAGTTTGCAGCACAGCCACACAGCAGTGTGGGAAAGGTTTAAAGCTGAGTATTTTGAGCGAGTGAACGAGTCTGCGAGTGTGTTTTCCTTATAAGTGTGTTTCTTTTAAGTGTTGGAGACTTAAGATTGAGAGACTTTAGATTTGGGGAGTTTAGAGGGGACAGTAATGTACTGCATATTATTATAATTTATTCATATATCTTTTTTGTAAAATCCCCATGAGTTCCATGTTTGACAATGCTTTCCAGTGCACAACCCTGGGCAATGTATGCCATCCTTGAGAAACAGTTCGGGGGCCCAACTGCTGTGCAAGATGTGGCACATGACATTTAAAAAGCCCGTACCGGGATCTAAATGAGCAATGGCAACTGAACCATTGCCAATTTGGGAAAGCGAGCCGGCTGCCCACTGACAATCATCGCAGGTGTAGATGCTGGGGGGGGTGGTGCATGGAGGTGCGGGAAAACGAGGCCTACGGGGTAACAGCAGAAAAAAGGGGTAGAGGGAAAGTGTGGGGAGGCTAGGCCTGATTGGACACCCCAACAAATTTGCAAGATTAGCAGATGAGGGGAATAGCTCAGAAAAGCATTGCTGCAGAAAGAATCCCCCTATCGCTCCTTTAAGAGGGGGAAAAAGGGGTTGCAGGTCAGGCTAGACAGGTCATAGTTGGGGACTCCATTATTGGGGGCACGACAGGGCAAACTGTACAAAGCCCGGGATCGTCGAAAGTATGTTTTTTACCTGGGGCCCGATTTCGACAATCGGGGAGGGGTTCACAGATTGCTGGGTGGGGCGGTGAGAATCCACTGTCGGGCCCCCACTTTGGCACCATAAACAAATTTAAGGGTAGGTTGTTATGGCAGATGAGAAGGGGGTCCGCCAGACGGGGGATCAGGCCAGGGTTTGTAGGTGAATGGCGCCCGCGACGGGGGAAAGACAGCCCCCACACAGTGTTGAACCACAGAAACCCCCCAAAGAATGAGGGGCTGAACCTCCTTTTTTTAAAACCCCTTAAAAGGGTGTAACCACCAAAGGGGAATATGATTGGTTAACTTCTTTTCAAGTGGTTTTTGATGGTTAAAGAATCAACGAAGCAAGTGTACAAACGAGTTCTTATCTTTTAAACAAAACCCTATAGTGGCGGTTTACGGATCACTAGTTTGACAAGAAACCCGGGCGCCATCTTCTTGTTTTGGGTCATCCAGAAATTTAAACACAAATAAATATGATTTTCTCTCCGGGGGTCTTGCAAGGGCATCCTGGGAACCGCGATTCCCTTACATTTCC
Organism: Phyllomedusa bahiana; assembly: GCA_025379985.1. Classification (NCBI taxonomy): domain Eukaryota; kingdom Metazoa; phylum Chordata; class Amphibia; order Anura; family Hylidae; genus Phyllomedusa; species Phyllomedusa bahiana. The sequence goes on from JAODAL010020847.1 coordinate 39,273, forward strand.
TCCTTGTTTCAATTTCTGGGGCACCCGAGGTTTAGGAGTCTTTGCGCGGTCCATTGTAACTGTTTTGTGTGTTTCATCTATCTAGTTTTTTTTTGTTGAGCAAGTAAAAAGACCCCTTAACAGCTTTAATAATTTTTTTGGTTCCCAACCACAGCAGTACCCCCTCGAGACTTTGGTCTCACTTTAATCTCTCCCTAAGGGCCCTGACACCACCGGAGAAAACGGTGTACCCGGTGTAGCAGTTTGAGCGGGCAATGAACCCACTGGACCACTACCAGGCTTACTCCAAGGGGGCGTAACCAAGCGGCCACCAGCCTCTTCACATTGTGATGGTGAGGATGATTTTTGACTAGCCCCGCCAGATGCACTCAAGCACCCCCGGGCCGATGCCCAAAACAGGCCAGAAGTGCCAGTCCCAGGCACCAAACCGGGGCAAAGATATCTCTTTTTGGGTTTGATGATGAGATGTTGTTCCCAGGTAGGCTCAGCGTGGGGGGGGTCCAAAAGGTGTCCCACCAGAGTAGCAGACAACTCCCAAAAATGTGGGAAAAGTGTTGTTACTTATCCATTACTGACTGTCTGCTCAGGGTCACCCCAAGATTCACACACATTTTTATTACATGAATCATTGCAAGCACAAAAAACTCTATTTCTAGATGATAAAAAAGGGCCCAGAGATCACCATCAAAACGAGAAAATTGAAGTGGCACCAAACGGTCATCCTGAGGCTTAGAATATTTTTTCATGGAAGGGGGAGACACCATATTGGCTAAAACGAAGATACAAAAAATTTAAAATTCCAAACCCAAATTGGGAGCAAAAGATCAAGCCCTATCAAATACATGGTTTAAGCACTAGAAAGCAATTGTTAACCCCGGGCCCCCCATTGAACCCCCAAAGAGAAAGGTTTCCATCCCTCCTTAGTATTCCCGTTTTTGCGCAACTCCCTTTAAACTTTGTTCAGTGTCCTCTTTTGGTCTGTGGTCCCTCCCTATGACCGCACAAGTCCCCCGCCTTCTATTGCTTGAGATAATCCAAGGCCACTTTTTGGGGGGGCCACTTTCCTCCTGGGCAAATTTTTTTAAAGGGCATGGGGAATTGTTTCTCTTAAAAATTCACCCATGAGGGGCATCTTATTTAACTTTTTTGCTAATTCTTTTCCCAAACCTTTCCAGGCTGGGAACCCCACACCAAGCTTTTCTGCTGTTGTGAATACTCCCCGTTTCATCCTAATTTCCTCAGTGGATGAATGAGATTTTGTGGGGTTGATACGGGTAAAACCCTTTTCCTATGGTGCAATTTCCCATGCTCCCATGGGACCATGATAAGCCTGTTACCACAAATTAATAAAGTCCCTTTTTTTTAAAACCTTTTGGAATCATTTACAGGGGCTCCTACCCACGCTGGAACCTATCGGTTATCATAAACCGGGTCGCATTCCATTGGTGCCCTCGCATCCCGGACAGGCAACTCGGGGGCACAGGGGTTTTCAAAAACGGACAAAAACACAAAGGTTAAAACCCCGCATCTTTATGTCACGGGGGGCACCTCTAAATTCCATGTTAAATGCTAATTTTTGCTTTTTACAGTCTTTTCCCCCCCACTGTACCTGGGGCAAACGCCCAAACGCCCTTTTAAATTTTGTTTGTGATTCACATAAGGGGCTCTAAACACATAGTTGGGTTTGGGTAAGCAAATCAAAATCCTAAAAATTTTCCGGCCCCAGAGGAAAATTGTGACGTGGGGTCCCGCTTTTCGGACATCATAGCTGATCTGTGGGGTTAGGTATTCCGATTTGGGAGGCCAATAGGGGGATTTTTTGGTTTTTGGCCGGGATGTGGGGGCAATCCCAGCAGCAGGGGCTTTCAGCTTTTTAGATATGCTGGTCGGGGAGCCAAAGGGAAAATTTGGTCCGCTTTTCCCCTTCCACCTGTGTTTGGGAAAGCAAAAAACACAAAAAACAGGCAAACCGTAAGCTTTTTTTAGTATTAAGCTTATCCCTTTTATTTTTTTCACCAGGCAAATCAGTGTTGTGGGGCACCCCCTGATTGGGGGTTTTGCCTTAACACCTTTTTTTGCAGTGACTGGCAGGGCCCCAGACGGCCCCCACCCAACTTTACGGCTGTGGGTGTGACCATTGACCTGGTATGGGCCGAAAAACCTTGGCTCAAAGGCCCCTTTCCCTTTTGCGTGCCTTTTTCAAAAAAACCACCCAATCCCCCTGGAAAAAAAGGGTGTGTCCCTTCAAGAGAATTTGGATCTCCCAATTCCTCCCTTCTGCCCCCCTCCCCCATCCATACCTTTTTGTTTTTGACATTATTGACCTGCATTTCCTCAAAAGAGCAGATCTGGTGTAGTGGCAAGGCTAATGCCATGAGGGCATTTTCGCTGCTTGCTTAGGGGCCCCTGGTCTGCCTGGCTTCCCCTTGGCCTGGGGGAAATTTTCTCAGGGGAGGTTTTAACTAGGCACCTCCTTGGGCAGTCAAAAACCTTTAAGGGGCCCTCTTTACAAATTCAGAATTTTTAAATTTGGTTTCCCATAAGTCAAATACCCCCTCGTTTTTCCAGATAACCCCAAAATATGTCTACCCCGAAGGCTTCCTGGAATCTGTTAACAATTAAATTTTAAAATTTTTTCCCCAAATACATGCGTCAGTGAGTGCATGAAATTTTTCCGGGGCGATGCGCGGGATGTGAGTGCTTTTGAAACAACTACCTGCATCCTGGATTACTCAACCCGGTGAAAAAGTGCCCTTTGGGTCCTCGTTCCCACCACTGAGCCATCAAAAAATATCGCATCAGGTTATTTGCGGGTTTAAAGACTTTTTGTAACCCTCTTTTTTCTCCATCATAACCACAACAGTCAGGTCTACACTTTGGTCTGTGCCCACTTCCTGATTCCCCCTCCTCTTTAAACCCACGGGCAGTAGGGTGGCGGGATTTGAATGGTGCGCGTTTCAGGGTGTTGGGGCTGATATGTAATTTATTTTGTGATTCGATTCTGGTTTTGTGCAAGGCTCTTTTTGGTGTGGCGCATTCAGCAACAGAAGTGGAATGAGTGAATGGGTGTTGTAGTCCCAGGTCCTCTGATTTGGTAACAGTTCTGGGCAGCCGACGCCCGAAGCAAGAGCAATGCTTAGCAATGCACCCAAACGGGGAATAGTATGCTTTTGGGGCGCATATACCCCCAGTTTTTGTGTAAATACACCCGAGGCAAACCCCCCCGCTAGGCAGAAAATGTAAAAGTCTGTTTATTTTGGGGGGAGCCCAAGCTGGTGCTGTGGTGGGGGTTAGTTAAGTGAAGGAATCGCTTCATTTGGTGTCCGCTCAAAGGTCTCGTTTTTAGCTTCATAAAACGGTTGGATTGTTTGAGAGCAATCTTTATCCAAGGACGGGAATAACTGACCAAATCCAATGAATGCTCGTAAAGCCTTGGGGGCTTTGGCATGGGGGGGTTCTGTATAGCATTATTCTTCTGGGGTGAGTGTTTTAAAACCCGGGGGAGATACAGTGACCCCGGAAATCACGGGAATTGAAAAATTGGGCTTTTCCCCGGGGGCCTTACAGCCATTTTTAGCAAGGAAAAAAGCAAAGATAGGATTCATCTTTAACAGTTCAGGGCTGCTAACAACAACAGGAGACGTCAATGTATTGTGAAGGGCAGGTCTGGGGAGGGGGCTGCCAAGATTTTAAAAAAGAGTGTAAAGGGAGTAGAGAAAAATTCTGGGGAATTGGCACCCCTTGAGGTAGGAAAAACCCAGGGATCTGCCTTTCTGAAGGGAAAGGCAAAATGTGCCAAAATCTTTATCCAATGGGAGGAGAAGAAGGGTTAGCAAGATCTATTTCTGGAAAAAATGTGGCTTTGGACCTGATTTAACAAGGGTGTGGGTTGGGGGCCTGTGGGGTGTTGATGAAGTTTAGCATTTTACGCCCCCAAATCATGTACCATTTGGTAGGCTGGGGACTTACCCTTCACATCTGTTTTTTTTTATTGGGAATAGATGGTGTTAAAGGGCTTTTTTATGGGAACTACCACCCCTCTCCAAAAGGTCTTTTCAAAAACCTTTCTTTGCCTCTTCCTGTGAATGTTAATGGGTACGTCACGGGGGGTTGGGGCCCCGGTTTTAACGCACTATAACCGGGGTTACTGTAGCCGCCAACATCTTTTTTTGGGGGTTGCCCCAAAATGTGATGGAACCTCAGATAACAATCTGGGCTCGATTTGGATGGAGGGGTGGCAGGTAGTGCTGTCAGAGCAGAGGGGGCCCCAAGGTTCCCAGGCATAGGGCTACAATTGGGGCCCTTCCCGAGGAAAATCTACAGTGCCCCCATTGCGCCAAAATATCAGTCCCCAAATAAATTGTATGGACTATTTGGGGGCACCAAACCGTGTAACGATAGACAAAGCATCATGGATATTCAATTCGAAAGGTTTTGTTAGTGAAATTTAACAATGTTCCCTAAACCCCTTGACAAAAAATGAATCTGAAGGATAAGCTCTTAGGTATGAATTTTCTTGTATAAAGTATGGGGTCTCCGTTCCCCTAGAAATCGATTGAATTCCCCCTGTCCCACTGTAGATGTGATGATTTAAATTTTGGGCCGGGGGGGGGTCAAAGGGTGGGACATTGAGGGGAAATCAAGGATTGCCTCACTTTATTGAAGGTCGGGGAGTTGCCTGGCCCCCTCTTGGGACATTTCTGAATAATGTCCCTTTTTCTCCACAAATTTCCGCATTCCACATTGCTCTTGCTGGTGGGGCCGGCAGTGGGGCCTTTGCCCTTTTTAATCGCTGGAAACTGCCCCTTGGCCCCAGGGTTGTGGATATTTCAGGCTTTTTCTTAGTTTGTAATTCAAGCTCAGCTCCCTTTCTATGGCCACAGATCAGGGAACGACAGGTCCGCCTCTCGGGGGGGGCCTTCTTTACAGCGTCTTTTATGGGTGCCTTTTCCCGACAAATGTGGTTTTTAAAAGTTCATTCCCCTTTTGCGCTGCCTCAACCCATAAACAAGCCAAGCTGTTCAAAGCTGTGCATAGTCCGCAAATGTCTGTTTGGGTCTTGGGCCTGCGTATGAAATTGTCATTTGGGATCCCTGCTTTTCTTTTACCCAAGGTTTTAAAGGGACTATAAATTTTGTGCCAGACTGATCTTTTTTTTGTTACAGGGAAATGTTTTCCTGATGCCTTTTTCCATTATTTTATTTTTGATTCCCCCCCCCCCCTTGGTCCCCTTGAGGCTCTCAGGTCTCCCCGGTTTGGGATGGTATGCCTTCTGGATGCCTTCCATTTTGGAGGAAATGTAGGCACAATGGGGGTTGGGAGGGGATTGCACATTGACAGGGGCTAGGGGGGTCAGGAGGTATATTGAAGTCATGTGTCTCTACCTGTCCCCCTCTAACTGTGGAAAGGGGGCTTGTTTGATCAACGGATATAATCCCCCAGCCCGTGGGTGAGTTTAGGCCCCCACAGGCTGGCATCTTCCTTCCCCAACGGGTTTTTTCTGCCCACACTAGGGCGTCCACCCCCCTTGGGCCATTATAGCAGGTGGGGCAGTGGGGGTCGTGGGTTATGGGGGGTTTTTAAGCTTGGCATAGGAAGGTTTTTTCCCCATCATTTGTTGGCATTTTTTTTTCGTCCCAAAATTTCTACACATCCTTTTATTATGTCTTTGGACTTTTGTTCATCATTTTCATTTCCCGGGCTCGTCATGCCACATTGGGCTTGGGCATTTTTTTTCATTGTCTTAAACCAACCCTTATAGTTTTGTGGGGAATTTTCCATGCATGTTATCTATGTACCATTTTGCCCCGCCCCCCAAATTTTTTAACATTTGCCTGCAATCTTTTATGCTTCTGTGCCCTTTGCGCATTGCACAAAGTCTTCGAGAACCCATTTCTCTGTTTCTTTGTTAGGAGGATATCGTTTATCTGTGTAGCCCCATTTTTGTGGGCGGCTCCTGGTAATTCACCACCCAAGCGCCGGCAAGCCCGGTGGATTACAAAGTCGTGGCCCATTCCGAAAACAGCACTGATTTTTATCCCAATTACCCGTGGTTGTGGACAAAGTCCCAGGACAGCACAATCCACTAGCAATGCACCCCGTAAAAGTCTTTCCTATTACAGAGCAAAATTTCACTCCCCCCACTGGGGTCCTCGGGGGGAACCCCCTTTAAACCTTTTACATTCTCTCTATGGGAGAGGAACATCAAATAGTGCAGCACAAAATACTGATACTACAATTTAAACCCGTCTAACCGGTTCAAAAATTTTATGCAGATACACTACAATATGGGGTTGGCGATGTTCGAGTATTCCTCGTACAGATTTGTAGACACTCAACTCATGCAAAGTCACCGACTCACGGACAAAGGTAAAAATCCCTGACCCTGGCACCTTTTTAGGTACCAACAAGGTGGCAGGGCCCCTATCCCATTTTACTGACAGCTTTAACACGCCATTTTTAAGCCTCCCCCGAGTTGGTCCTCAACCTGTCCTCTAGAGTCTAGGCCTCTAAAACAAGCTCCCCCGGGAGGCCGGCGCTGTCTCAGACTTTATCATACTCGGGAGGGATAGAGAACAGAACCCTTGACCAGTCCTAGGCCCCTTTAAACAGCCCCCACGGGGCCAGGCGCTGTCTTAGACTTTTTGCGGATCGGGGGAGAAGGGGGGCAGACCTTTTCCCCGGAACTACTTATCTCAGCCACTTTACACTCGTGCACTCATACTCCAAAGACAATGTAAGCACCTATAAAGCAGGGAAGAGAGAGGAAAGGACATTCACCTAGAACACATGCAAGCACCACGTCCTTTCCCCACCCAAAAAACGCGATCAAGCTCAGGAGACAGGCAGTAAAACAAGGTTCTTACCCGCGGTTTCCGGGTCTGGTCTCGTTTCGATGTCCACCGGGGGTGTATTTTGGTGCCCCTTTCCCCCAAGCTTGTTAAAGCAGCTGAGACAGGTAGTCCCCAGACGGGGGTCAGGCCCCGTGTTGAGGGAATGGCGTCGCGACGGGGAAAGACAGAGCCCCCACAGGGTTTGAACTCAGCAGAAACTCCCAAAGAATGGAGGGGCTAACCTCCTTTTTTTAAACCCCCTTTTCAACGGGGGTAACCCCCAAAGGGAAAATGATTGGGTTTGACATTCATTTCAAGTGGTTTTTGTGATTCTAGAATTAAACGAAACAAGTGTTACACGCGATATTTATTTATTTTAAAATAACCCTAGCTAGCGTATTTCACAAGAGTCAGCTAGATTGCAACAGCCAGGCGCCATCTTTTGTTTTTGTTCCAAAATTTTAAACACATATAAAATATGATCTTCTCATCCCGGGGTCTTGCAATGGCATCCTGGGGAGCCGGGATTCCCTTATCATTGGGGGGTGTCCTTAAAAAGATTTCAGGGATTAAGCCAAAAACTCAAAGGGAAGGACCTTCAGGGTAATATTTTCAGAAATATTACCTTTCCACGGGCCCACCAAAAGGCAGGGGAGATTAGGAAAGGGGAAAAGTGGCTCAAAAATTGGTGTAGGAAAGAGGGAATTTTGGGTTTTGAGAACTTGGGGGTGCTTCTGTCTTGGCACAGACTCCCATGTTAGGGCCGGGGTGCACCAAAGGGGAGGGGGGAGTGTATGGGGACAAAATGGACAGAATGGAGGGAAAATTTTAAATAGGGATGGGGGGAGGATTAAAACCCCTAAACATCAAATAGTGAAGTAGAGAGCTGAGAATTAGTAATAAATCAGGGGGTGGAGTGGAGGGAGGGGTGTAGCAATAGTTAAAAAGATCAGGGAGAAAGGAATAAAAACTGAAAAATCTCTAAATTGCATGCTAACCAATGCCAGGAGTCTGACCAACAAAATAAATGAACTAGAATTACTAATAGCTGAAGAAAAATATGACATAGTGGGGATAACTGAGACATGGCTGGACGAGAGCTACGACTGGGCAGTTAACTTACAGGGTTACAGTCTATTTAGAAGGGATCGTCAAGACCGGAAGGGGGGAGGTGTATGTCTCTATGTAAAATCCTGTCTGAAGCCAACACTGCGGGAAGATATAGGTACAGGTAATGAACAGGTGGAATCATTATGGGTAAATATACATGGGGGTAACAATAACAATATAATACTAATAGGGGTCTGCTATAGGCCCCCAAATATAACAGAACCCATGGAAGATGTACTCCTCAGGCAAATAGATGAGGCGGCTAATCAGAATGAGGTTATTATTATGGGCGACTTTAACTATCCAGACATCAATTGGGAATCTGAAACCTGTAGCTCTCATAAAGGAAACAGGTTTTTGTCAATAACTAATGATAATTACCTTTGCCAAATGGTGCAAGAACCGACTAGAGGAAAGGCCCTTCTAGACTTAATATTGACTAATAGACCTGACAGAGTAACAAAGGTTCAGGTTGAGGGGCACCTAGGAAATAGTGACCATAATATAATAAATTTCCGTTTATCCTTCAATAGAGTTTTTTGTCAAGGAGCCACAAAAACACTGAATTTTAGGAAGGCTAATTTTATTCTGCTTAGGGAGGCCCTAAACCGTATTGACTGGGACAATGTGTTTAAATATGGCAGAACAAATAATAAATGGGATATTTTTAAAAACATCCTAGGCTACCACTGTGAGAGGTACATACCTTATGGTAATAAAATAATTAGAAACAGGAAAAACCCAATGTGGATCAACAGGGATGTAAAAGAGGCAATAAAAAACAAAAAGAAAGCGTTTCAGCTACTAAAACAGGAGGGTAGTGAAGAGGCGCTAAGAAGCTATAGGGAAAAAAATAAAGTGTGTAAAATAAAGATAAAGGAAGCAAAGCTGGAGACGGAAAGACATATCGCTATAGAAAGTAAAACTAACCCCAAAATATTTTTTAACTATATAAATAGTAAAAAGATTAAAACAGAAAATGTTGGCCCTTTGAAAAATACTGAGGGAGAGACAGTAGAGGGCGATGAGAAAAAAGCAAACCTATTAAACACTTTTTTCTCCACTGTTGAAACTGTACACAATATTCCATGTGTGGTCTAACCAGTGACTTGTATAATGGGAGAATAATGTTCTCATCATGTGCATCTATGCCCCTTTTAATGCACCCCATGATCCTATTTGCCTTGGCTGCTGCTGCCTGACACTGGCTGCTACAATTAAGTTTACTGTCCACCAGGATTCCCAAGTCCTTCTCCATGTCACTTTTACCCAGTGCTTTTCCATTTAACATGTAATCATGTAATGGATTTCTCTTCCCCATGTGCATAACCTTGCATTTATCAGTGTTAAACCTCATCTGCCATTTCCCTGCCCAGGCCTCCAACTTATCCAGATCCCTTTGTAATAACATATTATCCTCTATTGTGTTGATTACTTTACAGAGCTTAGTATCATCTGCAAAGATCGATATTCTACTGTGTATTCCCTGTGTAAGATCATTAATGAAAATGTTAAAGAGGATAGGGCCCAATACTGACCCTTGTGGTACCCCACTAGTAACAGCGATCCAGTCTGAGTATGTACCGTTAATTACTACCCTTTGTTTTCTATCAGTGAGCCAGTTACTTACCCACTTGCACACATTTCCCCCAGTCCAAGCATTCTCATTTTATTTACCAACCTTTTATGTGGCACCGTATCAAATGCTTTAGAAAAATCTAGATATATGACATCCAGTGCCTCACCCCGATCCAGTCTAGCACTGACTTCCTCATAGAAGCTGATGAGATTAGTCTGACAGGACCGATCCTTCATGAACCCATGCTGGAACGGCGTTATACATTTATTTTCAGTGAGATACTCCAGGATAGCATCTCTGAGAAAACCTTCAAACATTTTACCTACAACAGAGGTTAAGCTTACTGGCCTATAGTTTCCTGGATCACTTTTTGACCCCTTTTTGAATATTGGCACCACATTTGCTATGCGCCAATCCTTTGGGACATACCCCGTTATTAGACAGTCCATGAATATTAAGAATAGGGGCCTATCTATGACATCACTTAACTCTCTTAGGACACGTGGGTGTATGCCATCTGGACCTGGGAAGACGGAGCTGCACTTCTTCCTGGGTTAGACAAGAAACTTTTAAGTTGGAGTTTACCACATCTCTCTGTTCAACAGGAAGGTCATCCTCCTCGGTAAATACAGTGGAGAAAAAAGTGTTTAATACGTTTGCTTTTTTCTCATCGCCCTCTACTGTCTCTCCCTCAGTATTTTTCAAAGGGCCAACATTTTCTGTTTTAATCTTTTTACTATTTATATAGTTAAAAAATATTTTGGGGTTAGTTTTACTTTCGGCCTTACAAACTATGAAACTATGAAATCACCCCCCTTTCGCCATTTTACAAATAAAAGAAATAAAATAATAAAAAAGTTACACATATTTGGTATCGCCGCGTCCGAAAAAGTCCGATCTATTAAAATATAACATCATTTATCCCGTACGGTGAACACCATACAAGAATAAAAATTCCAAACTTCAAAATTGCGTTTTTTTGGTCATTTCATGTCCTATAAAAATTGGAATAAAAGTGATCAAAAAAGTTGCATGCATTCCAAACTGCTCGCAATAAAAAGTGCACTTCAGCTTGGAAAAATACACCCTCACTCAAGTCCGTAGGTGCTAGTACAAAAAAGGTATTGGTCGTACAGAATGGCGCTGCGGCACAAATTTAAAAAATAGAAAATGTTTGGAATTTTTTTACGCCACCATAACATAATGGAAACCGTACATGTTTTTGTATTGGCGGATGTGTATCAACCTGTAGAATACAGATAACACATTACTTTTACCGAAGATTGAACGCCGCAAAAACAATGCTCACACAAACATGGCGCAAGTACATTTTTTTCACATTTTACCCCACTTAGAATTTTTTTGCGGTTTCACAGTATATTCTGTGGTAGACAAATGACACAGTTAGAAAGTATATCTTGTCCCACAAAATAAAAGCCCTCATGTGTCGATGTAGGTGGAAAAATAAAAATGTTATGGCTTTTGGAAGGCAAGGAGGAGAAAAATTAAGAGTATTTTTTTTTTCTTTGGAGGGATTAAGGGGTTAAATAAGATTAGGTTCAGATGATCACCTTATCAGAAGCACATTAAGTAGAATGAGGTGTACTTTGGTTGGAATTAAACTGACACGAGAATGGAATGGCTGTCAGACATGTAGAGATGCTGATTTTTAGAAAACTGTGCAGTGGTCTCTTAATTTTTTCCAGAGCTGTATATGAGGGGCTCAATCTCATGCTCACACAAAGTAGCACTGTAACAAGTATACAGCAATAATACCACTGTTTGTTGCTTACTTTGTGTGATGGAAACACAACTCCTAACCTGCCATGTGAATGCTTGAAGTTGTAGTGTAACAACAACTAGAGAGTCATGGGTTGTAGACTACTGAAATACAGAGTATTAACTCTTTTATTATATTTAACAGTGTCATTTTCAGACGACCGTTCTCATTATCACTCACATTCTTCTAACTTCCTTTTTCATATGCACTGAATCATACACTATATGATTGACATATACATACCCATACAGGAAAGATCTATTACAGAAACTATTCTAAGTCATTCTGATTAGTGTGACCATAAAAGAATCTGAATTAACAATTGATACTAGGGGCCACATGTAAGAAAACTGACTAGGTTTAAACCCCACTTTTTGTCCATAGCAACCAATCAGCGTGCCCCGCTAATTTTTCCAGAGCACTAAATGAAATGAAAGGGGTGCTCTGATTGGTTGCTATGGGCAACAAAGTGAGTTTTAGACCTAGACCGTTTTCATACATGTGGCCCTAGGTGTTACACAGAATAATGTGCTAAAATACTATTCAATAGTTGTTCTGGGATTGGTTGTCATAGTTTCATAGTTTGTAAGGCCGAAAAAAGACGAGACGTCCATCCAGTTCAGCCTGTTGTCCATATTTTATACAGAAAACGTAAAAGTGGTGGAAAGAATCCTACGGACACTACACGTTATATATGAGACCGTTTTTTGTTTTTTTAGTGCAGACTGAAAAAATCCTTCAAGCATTCGTACTTTTTGGCCGTGTTCACACGGCTTATTCCCGACGGATTTGTGAGCCGTATTGAGCTCACAATACCGCCGTGAATAAGGGGCGAGACGGGGGTGGGGCCGGAGCGCGGCGGGGGCGCCGCTCCCCGGCCCATAGACAATGCATTATCTACAGCGCGTACGCGCCGTAAATAATGTGCATGTCAGTTTCTCCCCCCGCGGCGGATTCACCGAGCGGGGAGGAGCGACGGAATCCACTGTTCTCTATGAGAGCAGTGGATTACCGTAATGACTCCGACGGATTGGCGCCGTACTGCAGCGCAAATCCGGCGTGCAGTACGGCGCCAATCCGCGGCAAAATAAGCCGTGTGAACGAGGCCTTTAGGTGCCACTTTTCAAAACAAAGAGAGCTGGTCTCTTTAGTATAATTCTGAATTATATGGTTTCTTGTTCCTCAGACTTTTTCAAATATGTTTTGGTGCTTATTTTGGAACATACAATAAAAATATAAAACATTAATACATGACTAATTTTTATTTTAAAAGAATTAAAACTTTCATGTGGAATGATCTTCTCCTTGGAAAAACTATGCAAAACTTGCCTATGCACAATATATCGTGTATTATTGCTGAAAATCTGCAGTGTGGGTTGTTTGGTTTCTTTTTGTAAACATCTGGACAAGGCTTTATGGAACCAGGGAGCAAAATATTACAATCTAGATTACCAATATTCTTTGAGCACCAGTCTGCGAGTTTCTCTGTATTAAGACGTCTTGGCAAAAGTCACTCAGGCTGGGCATGAGGGACATCCATTATCCCATTGGCATCTGTTAGAGCGGAGCAAATCATAACCTAAGCACTTATTTATCTTAATTTTTTTGCTCTGACCTATCATGATATGAACTCCGTAAAACCCTTAAAGGGGCTCACTATAAAGATTAGCTTTCAACATGCATGGACTGGTAATTCAAGAGATTTCCGAATATAGTGCTTCTTTTTTTTGGCTTTGTTGAGGAGATAAGATTTTATCAGCTCTGAGGGCTCACAGGTTTGCCTAGGTTACTGACCTGCTCTCCCCTTCTCTCTCGGCTCTGTCTTCTGTGATAGAAGGGATGACCGCAGCACAGGTCCGATTCTTTGAGAACAAGTGCGTCTCCTTTGAGCACTGTATCGCTCTGCACTTAAAGGGCTTTTGTGGACTTCCGGTTCCGGCACGGTAATGGAGTGAGCGGAGAGACGGAGCTTCCGCATACCCACTCCAGAGACCTGTCACCAACACCCGACAGCGGCACCCACCGCAACAGGCAGAGCGGAGACAGCGGCGCACGTCCAGCGCAGCTGAAGAGCGCGCCCACGGGCTCCATCTGAGCCAAAACGGGCAGGAACCAGGCGGCACAGCTAACCGGCCGCGCATCTACGGAGTGCAGGCGGCGGAGAGACCTGGACACAGCGTGTAGACCACAGGCGAGCAGACACCCGGGTGACCCCTGTAATATCACACAGAGGCGACTGGGGGAGAGCTAGGGGCTGAGAATACCCCAAGAGGCGTCATAGACAGAAAGGGCAGTTACAAGCTGACAACAGGCTTGACGGGAACTTTGGCGCCATTACCTTCATCACGGCGGCCATCTTCTGTTAATGCCTTTGAGTCTGCTCTCTGCCTAATCACACAGGCACGTTAATACTGGGACTGCTGCAATTGTGAGCAAACACTAAGGGGTCAGAGACGTTTTTATGGTCTTACAGCCTTGTAAAATATAAAGCACAGTCTCTTTTATAACAGACCCTTTCTCTCACTAAGGAGAACTTGCTTCCTACCAAGTGTTTGAGAATCCACACTCTATATGTGGTGCTGCAGCGCCATCTGCTGACCAATAATAAAACTGGGGGAAGAAAACACTGCATTGAACGAACAACCAAACCGATCAAAATCAGTCTGATCCTATATGTTTCAGTGCCTTTAAAGCTGATCTTCAGTGACCATAGTGAAACTTACTTTCATGGATAAATATTTTCAGAAAATGGAAAAGTTAAACAAGACAAAAGGACTCAACAAGAAGGGGAAAGTGACGGATCCAGGCCCTACTGCTGATTTGTCCTCACTTCCACGCTTGCCTTCACCCAGGCAGATAGACCGCTCAATGCAGGGCAACGACACGCTTGAGCTAGAGGATATTCGGGAAGACTGGTCTCTGGAGAGAAAACTGATGGCGGTGGAGGTGGCACAGGAGCTTGCTCCGGACATTCAAGAATCCTTGACCACTCTAATCTCATCAACGCTCCAGCAACTTCGAGCTGAATGCCAACTGCACACTGAGCGGCTGGATTCTGTGGGGCACAGAGTCTAAAATTTAGAAGATACTACTGATAAGCCCCACTCTAAAATTCGGGATCTTATATATTATATATGAGAATAAAAGACTCTGGAGCAAGGTCGACAATCTTGAAAACCGCTCCAGGCGGAACAACCTATTCCATCAAAAGACTTGATTAAAATTTGTGAAATAGAACTGCCTGAGGCCCTGAATCTACCACAACCTTGTAGAGTTGAACGTGCTCATAGGGTGGGCCCAGATAGACGAAGCTACACGAGCTCTGATCCACAGATGCCGCAGGCACTACAAGAGAGACCTAGGCAAGTGATCATGAAATACTTAAAATTTGCCGATAAAGCTGCGATTTTTAGAGCCTTTAAAAGCCGTCGAGCCCCATTACTACAGCAGAGGTGGTTAAAAAGCGGAGAGCATTTTCTAAAATCTGCACGGACCTGTTCCATAAGAAAGAAAAATTTGCTTTCATGTACCCGGCAATTATGAAAATTTACCATCAAAAAGGCAATGTGTCTACCTTCCACAGTCCGGAAGATACAAAGTCTTTCCTATGCTCCAATGGTTCACATAGCGTTAGAGTTAAGTGCGCATACTTGGCTATAATAGGTGGCTTTTGAACTGTATTTGCGCTCTAGATATACTGTCAAGAGACAATCTCTGTAGAGTCTCCGGGGGTAGAAGGGAGGGAGTAAAATCTGAAGGTACTCCAGAACGGAAAAAAATGAAGTTCTATACACTTGGCAGATATTTTATGACCGCTACAAGTGATGATAGGGACTTTTAAATCTGCATTGTTAAAGGGCGTAACATTTGCCCTCTTGCCTGTTTTTTGTTATGTAGTTGTTAATGTCTTTAAGGTTATTTACGTGCATGGGGGATGGCGTTCACCGACTGGGATGACATATGTAAGTATGAGTCATTTACACGAATAGTTACGTGGAACGTGAAGGTGCTGCGGTTGCCTAACAAGAGGCTCATGGTGCTTCGTCACCTGAAGCGCTTGAAAGCTGACGTGGTATGATTGCAGGAAACTCATCTGGAGGCAGGGGATTTTCACAGGATGAAACGATTATGGGTTGGGGAGGTAATTGGTGGTCCGGCAGTTAAGGGGAAGGCAGGAGTTCTAATACTATTGCATAAAAATTTACCAGGTCATATTATCAAAACAAACACGGACATGGAGGGCAGATGGGTACAAATACTCCTGTGTAATCCCTGAAGAGACCGTTTGATCCAAAAGGAGAGCAAGCGGCTTCGCTATATTTATCTACCGCACCGAGCAGCACACAGTGAGTCCTCCTGTATTGCCCATCTATATGAGTTAAGAAGATATTCGCTCTAAGAGATTGTAAATAGGGTAAGCAATGTGAATGCGCTCTGCGTGTAAGGTGATTACAACTGCCTTTGCAACAGTGTTTGTTTTACGAATACAAGTGAATGATTGTAATATAGTACATGAAGATATAGCACAGTAAAAAGTTAAATAACCTGCAACGATGTCTGTGTGTTCATATCCTGATTCGTTCCTACATTGATACAAATACTCCTCCACACGGGCACTGAAGACATGTCCATCTATAATATTTATGGACCAAATTCGGGAGGGTCAACATTTTTTGTGTCTCTGGGAGAGGTCATTCAAAACGATGTGACACCATACAAAGTTATTGGGGGGGATCTGAATACGGTACTGTCCACCAAGGAAGATAGGAAGTGCATGGAGAGGATAAGTAGAAATGAGCCTAAGCAAGAGAAATTCTTGGAACAATTTCTGGAAAATCAGGAGTTGATCCTTGGAGAGTACTGCACACACTATTCACACCCACATTCAACTTGGTCACGAATTGACTATATTCTCCTCCCAGCTAGGTTTCTATCACGAATAGAACAAGTAATGATAAACGACATGATAATTTCGGACCATGCACCCGTGTTATTGGATTTACAAGACCAGATTCCCAGGGGTACGGAGTATATTTGGCGGTTCCCGGGCTATTTGGCTCAAGATGAAGAATTCCAAAACACACTTAGGGGTTGGTGGCTAGAATATTCCATGAGCAATGTGGATTCAGCTTCCTCCACCCAAATATTCTGGGACACAAGTAAGGAGGTCATTAGGGGGCGACTGATTTCTTACATAACTGGACTTGGATGTAAAATTACTGACAAAATTAAATTATTTAGTGACTCAAAATCCAAAAAAAGTTATAGATAATAATATAGGGGATCATCAAAAAGCTACACAACTAGAATTACTAACCCCTTAAATAAAACATAACTTTTAATAATGAGATTAAAATGTATCACAAAATCATAAAACAAGAAAGAACTCTAAGTAATACAACAAAACAGAATGTGCATTAGGTGATAGATAACTCACCACCTCCCATTGACTGCGTCGTGATGAACGAACTCCAGAACTGGTTATGGAGACACAAAATATACTATCCCTAAGCAATACTGCCCTAGTGACTGTCCCTTAACAGAGCACCCGCCCTGATAAGAGCGACTCTGCAAAGTTACCCTCAATAAACTCCTCACTGCAACCTAGGGAGCTCCAAATAGAGAGTGAGCAAGTTATCAAATATCAAGAATCATAACCTAAACGCGTTTCACCAAAGACCTAACAGTCTTTTCATCAGTAGGTATTTTCTGCTGTCCAGGGGTAACCATAAATCATACATTTTTGTGTCTACTAAAGAGGCTAATAGGACATAGTGTTGTCCCTACTATTAGTATACCCACAGAGTCAAATAAACACTGATCAAATATAGGTCTACATAAAAGAGAGTGACCAATCACCGATCACTATTCATATGCCCCAATGCATCAACAGTCATCCATACCCCAATACACCTGTGCCGCAGATATCCCATTGGATAGTATCCATATGTTGTAATCAAAGTTACGCCACCTATACCGCATTACCGTACTGTCCCGGCGTCTTAATGTGTGTTCTGCGCATGTCCGAGGTCCGGCACATGCGTACTAAATAAAAAAAGCAGCCGCGTCACAAAATACTTACCGCGCATGCCCGGAATCCCCGCGCATGCGCGCCAATGTCAAAGGAAGTTGCGGCGTCAGAGTACGTCTACTGCGCAAGCCCTTACTCCACGCGCATGCGTGCTATGGCGTTCAGGTCACGATATATCAAAGGACCTATTGCGCATGTCAGCATACCATATCGTGAAGGTCGCGGCGTCACAACCAGTCCACTGTATATGCCCTTACTGCCCGCACATGTGTGCTCCATCATTAAGGTCCCAGTCTATCAAGGAACCTATTGCGCATGTCGACCAATATAGCATACAGTGCCGCGTTCCCAAGAACCCTTTGCGCATGCCTGCCATCATCGCGTACTGAACATACAACTCAATTCTAACGCCCGGTAGGGATTATAAACGCGTAATGAGTGTATCAAAAGAAAAAATATATCAATCAATCAAATCCCTAAATTTGTCAAATCTCTATAGGTACATATTCACCAGGGATACTAAACATCAGGTTGATGTAAATACAACTCCACATCAGCGCAGTGGGGAAATGATACAAAGGATACATATCCCACATAGATATATTCCAAAACAAGCATAGGTGTGAAGGGACCCAAAAAATATAATTTATACACAAACCCTAGTAGAGGGGAAAGGATGAGGGCATCTCATAAATAAACTAAAGAACATGCTTAACTGTGAAAATCAAAATCAGGTGCATCTAACACTTAAATATATTAAGAAGAAAATCATGTGTACATATATATATATATATGTGTGTGTCTATATATATATATATATATATATATATATATATAATGTGGGCAGGGGCAACTTGCCAAATATATCACCCCCACTGTGGTACAATTGATGAAATTCCTCACTTCAAATCGCTCTTTCGTTGACGCACTCTCAAACTCCTTACACTTCACCACTTATTTACAAAAGTTGCATCTACTACACTGGTAACAAACAGCAGGTTGCCTACTTAGCCAGTTCTCATTGCTCGGTTGTACAAAGTGGCTTTTCACAACATAATCACGTACACTACAGCTCTTACGATAAGTGATGAGTGGTCTGTCCGCAAGGAAATGTTTCAAAGTTCCATCCTGGAACAAGTCCAATATTTTTCCAAAATCTTCCTTACTTCATATGATCTCACATCAAAGTCCCCAATGATCCTTATATCACCTCTCTCTTCTGTCCCCTTCCTAGATTTAGGTATTAGTAGTGATAGTATTGAGTTTTTATCTTCCACTATTGCCCCCTGATAAGCCTCCTTTAGAACCTGACCAGGGTAACCCCTCCTCCGAAATCTTCCTTCAAGTTCTTTGGCCTGTGTTTTGAAGGTGGACATGTCTGAATAATTTCTCCTGAGGCGAAGATATTGCCCCCTCGGGATGCCTCTCCGAAGGGGTCCAGGATGACAGCTATCCTACCTCAGGAGACTGTTCGTTGCTGTAGATTTCCGATATATTTTCGTATCAAGAGTGAAATCATTGTTCTTAGAGATCATGATGTCCAAAAACGGCAACGCATACTCATTACATTCAAATGTGAAACTCAGACCTATGTTGTTCACGTTCAAAAGTTCCGCAACTTCCTTGAACTCAGCCGAATTATCCTTCCATAGAACCAAAATGTCATCAATGAATCTACACCAAAGTAGTATTTTGGATGTAAACTCTTCTGGTATTTCTGAGAAGATGACCGTCCTTTCCCACCAGCCCAGGAAGACATTAACATATGTGGGAGCACATGGGGTCCCCATCGCTGTGCCCCTGAGCTGGTGGTAGATCTTGCAATCAAAGAGGAAATAATACCTCCGAAATATGAAGGACAAGAGCTCCAGAACAAAATCATTATGGGCCTCAAATTGCAACCCTCTAGATTCCAGAAAGTATCTTTTGGCTCTTATACGTGCTTCATGAGGTATTGAAGAGTGTAGTGCCTCTACATCTATGCTCCCCAGAATAACATCCTCCTCCACCTGTAGTCCATCAATTTTAAGAAGATCCCTAGTGTCTCTTACATATGATGGTAGGCTCACTACAAATTCTCTTAGGACCCTATCAATGTAAATTCCTGCCCTCTGAGTCAGATTACCAATACCGGACACTATGGGTCTACCTCTAAGGGGTGTAAACCCCTTGAGGACCTTGGGTAAACTATAGAATGTAGATAATCGGGGGAACTTTGGTACAATATAATTAAATTCTTTTTTGTTAATGACATGCTTGGAGAGGGCTCGCTCTGCAATTTCCACCAGTTCTTGTTTAAATCGGGGAGTAGTATCGTCTCTCAATATCTCGTAGCAACTCTTATCCCTCAAGATCTTCAGACACATTTCTTTATACATATCTATGTCGAACACCACAATGTTCCACCCCTTATCCGCTTTACCACAATTTGCTGATTCTGTTCTAGAGGTTTGAGGGCCTTTCTCTCGTCCCTGGATATGTTCTCTTTTACTCTTGACTGGGGGTTCAAGGATCTAAGCTCATTCACAACAACATCCAAAAATGTATCAATTTTCTGATTCTGTTCTAGAGATTTGAGGGCCTTTCTCTCGTCCCTGGATATGTTCTCTTTTACTCTTGACTGGGGGTTCAAGGATCTAAGCTCATTCACAACAACATCCAAAAATGTATCAATACAATAGGGTCTAGGAGGTGGGTTCTTGCAACTCTTTAACCTTAGATCAGTAAAAGTGCCTTCACCAACAATCCTCTCCTCCTCATCTAGCAAGTCCTGCAAAGCTCTCACCCCTGGGAGGTCTGTCAATTCAATCAAATATTGTTTGCATTCTGTCAAGTCAGATTCATAAAAAAAAGTTTAGCTCATTTCAATTTTCTTACAAAAAGATTAATATCCTTAACCCAGTGAAAATTGTTATAATGATTACTTGGCACATATGACAAACCTTTCTTCAGAACCGCCAACTCATCCCCTTAGATCACATATCTCGAAAGATTAATTACTTCTAGTTCGTCCTTGTTCTCTAGTTGTTTTTGTTTCTTAAGGGAT
This sequence comes from Phyllomedusa bahiana, assembly GCA_025379985.1. NCBI lineage: Eukaryota > Metazoa > Chordata > Amphibia > Anura > Hylidae > Phyllomedusa > Phyllomedusa bahiana. The sequence continues at coordinate 59,652 of JAODAL010020847.1, forward strand.
ACTGGGACAGTAGCTGGAGTTTCTGCTGTCCTAAAAAAGATCCCGCGCCACGTCCCATCCCCGTCAAGGGTGTGCCAGAAGAGGCCGCAGAAGAAGATGTATTTGACACACATCCTTTTTTCCCTTTCCCCCGACCTTTACCGGTCTTATGGCTAGTCCTCTCTATATCTGAATATTCGGCCTCAGAAGACGAGAGATCCGTCTCTACCTCCCTCTTTTTAAAATGCCGGGATGTCAAGAAACTATAGGCACGTCCCTCTCTGAAATCCTCCAAGTCTCTTACAAAAAAATTATGCTTCTTTTTTTTTATATAGTTTTGATGTTTAGACAATTTCGTTTGCAATTCAAGTTCTTTACTACTGAAATCGGGATCAGCCTTAAATTTAAGAGTTGTGTCTATATCTTCTTGTAATTTGCCTGCCAACCTTTCTAACCTACCCTTCTCTTCCTCAACTAGAAGGGTCATATATCTCAAAGCTGATTCAACGGCCTCCTGTTCCAACTTTTTTATGAAACTCTCAGAGCACAATCTTTCAGCTGGAATCGGTGCAACTCTCAGTGCCTTTGGAACAATTTTTTTACTTATATAATTTTACAGGGACTGGATTTCCCACCAAGAGACTGCGTAATCTTTATGGCTTCATAATAAATCCCTAAAAGCTGTTTCCAATGTTGGTATGTGAGATTGATATGAGAGGTTCTTATCTGAAAAAACCTCCCTCGCCTCTGCTAGCCAGTTATCAGTGTTGATGCTTCCAGTCAAAAACCCAGCCATTTACATACCAAAATTTAACAAAATCCAAAAAAAGTTTTAGATAATAATATAGGGGATCATCAAAAAGCTACACAACTAGAATTACTAACCCCTTAAATAAAACATAACTTTTAATAATGAGATTAAAATGTTCTGGAGTTGTTGTCCTTCGTATTACAGAGGAATTTCTTCCTTTTTGATGGCAAGATCTACCACCAGCTCAGGGGCACAGCAATGGGGAGCCCATGTGCTCCCACATATGCTAATGTGTTCCTGGGCTGGTGGGAGAGGACGGTCGTCTTCTTTGAAATATCGGATGAGTTTACATCTAAAATACTACTCTGGTGTAGATTCATTGATGACATTCTGGTTCTATGGAAGGGTAATTCGGCTGAGTTCAAGGAATTTGTGGAACTTTTGAATGTGAACAACATAGGTCTGAGTTTCACATTTGAATGTAATGAGTATGCGTTGCCCTTTTTGGACATCATGATCTCATAGAACAATGATTTCACTCTTGATACGAAAATATATCGGAAATCTACAGCAACGAACAGTCTCCTGGGGTGGGATAGCTGTCTTCCTGGACCCCTTCGGAGAGGCATCCTGAGGGGGCAATATCTTCGCCTCAAAACACAGGCCAAAGAACTTGAAGGAAGATTTCGGAGGAGGGGTTACCCTGGTCAGGTTCTAAAGGAGGCTTATCAGGGGGCAATAGTGGAAGATAGAAACTCACTACTAATACCTAAATCTAGGAAGGGGACAGAAGAGAGAGGTGATATAAGGATCATTGGGGACTTCGATGTGAGATCATATGAAGTAAGGAAGATTTTGGAAAAATATTGGAGGATCTTGTTACAGGATGGAACTTTGAAACATTTCCTTGCGGAAAGACCACTCATCACTTATCGTAAGGGCCGTAGTGTACGTGATTATGTTGTGAAAAGCCACTTTGTACAACCGAGCAATAAGAACTGGCTAAGTAGGCAACCTGCTGGCTGTTACCAGTGTGGTAGATGCAACTTTTGTAAATATGTAGTGAAGTGTAAGGAGTTTGAGAGTGCATCAACGAAAGAGCGATTTGAAGTGAGGAATTTTATCAATTGTACCACAGTGGGGGTGATATATTTGGCAAGTTGCCCCTGCCCACTCGATTATGTGGGAAAAACGAAGAGCGAGTTGCGACGAAGAATTGGTGACCACATTGGGGATATAAGATGAGAATCTGATACCCCAATAGCTAAGCATATGCACTCGAAACATGGAGGCCGGATGGAATTATTGCAATTTAGGGGTATTGATGTGGTCCGAAAATCATTGACAGGAGGTAATTGGGATAAAATGATCCTTCGGAAGGAATGTTTCTGGATTTTACGTCTGGACTGTGTTAGTCCCAAAGGTTTAAATGAGAACAATAGTTTTTCGTGTTTTTTGGATGAATAATCTACCTCTGGTAGCCAGCTATATATATATATATACATGTTTTTCTTCTTGATATATTTTAGTGTTTGATGCACCTGATTTTGATTTTCACAGTTAAGCATGTTCTTTAGTTTATTTATGAGATGCCCTCATCCTTACCCCTCTACTAGGGTTTGTGTATAAATTATATTTTTTTGGTCCCTTCACACCTATGCTTGTTTTGGAATATATCTATGTGGGATATGTATCCTTTGTATCATTTCCCCACTGCGCTGATGTGGAGTTGTATTTACATCAACCTGATGTTTAGTATCCCTGGTGACTATTTATCTATAGAGATTTGACAAATTTAGGGATTTGATTGATAGATATATTTTTTCTTTTGATACACTCATTACGCGTTTATAATCTCTACCGGGCGTTAGAATTGGGTTGTATGTTCAGTACGCGATGATGGCAAGCATGCACAAAGGGTTCCTTGATAGACTGGGACCTTAATGATGGAGAACACATGCGCGGGCAGTAAGGGCATGCACAGTGGACTAGTTGTGAAGCCGCGACCATCACGATATGGTAAGCTGACATGAGCAATAGGTCCTTTGATATATCGGGACCTGAACCCCATAGCACGCATGCGCGTGGAGTAAGGGCTTGCACAGTAGACGTACTCTGACGGCGCAACTTCCTTTGACATTGGCGCGCATGCGCGGGGATTCCGGGCATGCGCGGTAAGTATTTTGTGACGCGGCTGCTTTTTTTATTTAGTACGCATGCGCCGGACCTCGGACATGCGCAGAACACACATTGAGACGCCGGGACAGTACGGTAATGCGGTATAGGTGGCGTAACTTTGATTACATCATATTGATACTATCCAATGGGATATCTGCGGCACAGGTGTATTGGGGTATGTATGACTGTTGATGCATTGGGGCATATGAATAGTGATCGGTGATTGGTCACTCTCTTTTATGTAGACCTATATTTGATCAGTGTGTATTTGACTCTGTGGGTATACTAATAGTAGGGACAACACTATGTCCTATTAGCCTTTTTAGTAGACACAAAAATTTATGATTTATGGTTACCCCTGGACAGCAGAAAATACCTACTGATGAAAAGACTGTTAGGTCTTTGGTGAAACGCGTTTAGGTTATGATTCTTGATATTTGATAACTTGCTCACTCCCTATTTGGAGCTCTCTAGGTTGCAGTGAGGAGTTTATTGAGGGTAACTTTGCAGAGTCGCTCTTATCAGGGCGGGTGCTCTGTTAAGGGACAGTCACTAGGGCTGTAGTGCTTAGGGATAGTATATTTTGTGTCTCCATAACCAGTTCTGGAGTTCGTTCATCATGACGCAGTCAATGGGAGGTGGTGAGTTATCTATCACCTAATGCACATTCTATATTGTTGTATTACCTAGGGTTCTTTCTTGTTTTGTGATTTTGTGATACATTTTAATCTCATTATTAAAAGTTATGTTTTATTTAAGGGGTTAGTAATTCTAGTTGTGTGTATTTAGCGACTCCCTACGCCGCGCTTACTCGACTTTTCTGGAAAAAACACCAGCAGAGAGCAAGGCCAAGTGGAAAGAGACAAAACAGTCTTATGAGCTATGGCTATAGAAAAGGGAGGCATTTAGATAAGACACGAGGCGGATTTATTCAAATATGGCAATAAAGCGGGGCGCCTGTTGGGCAGGTTTGCAAGGGGGAAAATCACTAAGTCTAACATTTTGGCATTGAGGGATACAGAGGGAGTTTTACACAATTCGGGTATGGAAATAACGGCCATACTTCGTACCTTTTTATCAAACGCTGTATACCGACGAAAATTTTAATAATGATCAGTCACACCAGTGGTTGCAGGGTGTTCATCTCCCTACTCTATCAGAAACAGATCGGAACGATCTGGGGGCTCCCAACTCTCAGGAAGAGTCAGAAAGGGCAATCTCGGGACTTTGGCCTGGTAAGGCACCTGGACCGTACGGTTTCTCTGGGGAGTATTTTAAAATTTTAAAAAAACAGATCTCGCAGACTTTGACCGATTTATATAACAAATACTTGCAGGCAGATCCCATCCCCACAACCTCCAACACTGCACATATTAAGGTGCTACCTAAACAAAGCACATTACCAGCGTCTTACAGACTAATCTCACTAATCAATGTAGACCTAAAAAATTACTGGCCAAAATACTGACAGACCGGTTAGTCCGGGTAATCCCCGCTCTTATTGGCTCGCAGCAGGTTGGATTCGTTAAAGGGCGGTCTGCCGTGGCCAATATTAGAAAGGTTTTGATGGTTTTGCAGGCAACCCAATCAAGGAATGTTCGTCATCCCAGAGCGGCCCTGTTGACAGTGGACACAGAAAAAGCATTTGATTGCGTGGATTGGGGGTGGCTTAATATAGTCCTCGACAAAATAGGTTTACAAGGTCCTTTTAGAACCTTCCTGTCTTCACTGTACTCGAACACCAAAGCGAGGGTGTGTATCCCAGGCTTTGTATCCCAACCGTTCACCTAACATAGGGGTACTAGACAGAGATGCCCACTGTCGCCACTACTGTTTGACCTGGCGGTGGAGCCATTTGCCCAATTTCTACTATTTAACCTGGTTTTCGAAGGCATCCCACTGGGGGGACAGGAACCGAAACGTTATATGTTTGCGGACGATGTCATCTTTTACATGACAAACCTAGAGAGGGACTTGGGGGGTATTCTTCGGCATCTTCGTACCTTCTTAGAGTGTTCGGGATTTAGGATAAACAAATCAAAATCTGAAATCTTGTACATCTCGGGGAATGGGGGGATGCCCAGGACGAACCCCCTAGTAGAAAGAGTGACAGTAGCCAAAGACTTAATTACATACCTGGGGATAAAGATTAGGCGTAGTCCAGAGTCTATTAATAGCTTGAACTTCCCACCTCAGAAACAGAGGATAACAGAAGACCTATAAAGGTGGTCCCGCCTGCCGCTATCACTAGTGGCTAGGTGTCATCTCGTGCGCTTGTTGGGTTTCCCAATGCTGTTATTCCCGCTCCATACGATCCCTCTTTTACTTTAACTCTTGGACGTCAATATGTTGAACTAGTCCTTTTTGTAATTCAACTGGTCCACTAAAGAAGTAAGAAATCACTGGGGGGGACTGAATTTTCCTGATGTGCGTGCTTACAATCTGGCTTGCCTCATAAGACACTGTCTGGATTAGATTCGAGATACTGAGTTTTAGGCTAGGTTCACATGTCACTTCCATAGGAGACGTAATCCATAGTTCTGTATGAGAACTGTGGATTACCATAATGACTGGGACGTATCTCGTCCCATATTTAGTGCAGTACGGCACGAAATACGGCCCACTTTAAGCCGTGTGAACATAGCCTTACTCTAACACCGCTCTTGAGGCAAAGTTTTCAGCTCCTTGGTCCCTGGCAGCGGTGCTGCATACTAAATTTGCAAAGATTCCACAGCATATCAGAGGGGAATATACTATTCAGAGACACAATAGCAGCATGGAAATCCACCAGAAAGTTGCTGAAACTCCCCTGGGCGATAAGCAAACACATGCCATTGAGGGGTCATCCAGAATTTCCCCAGGGACTAGAAAATTACCATTACAAAGTCTGGGCGGAGAGAGGGGCCCTTAGAGCCTCGCACTTTTTGGAACCAGCCACAGGGAAGCTCCTTTTTTCTTCAAAAGTTCAGGTCCTTTTACGGTATCACGGCCACACACTTCTTGACATACGGTCAGGCTATCGGGTTTCTAAAATCTAGGGTACAACGCGTGACGGGGATGCTTTGTGAAGATTCCTTTGATGCATTCACAACAAATTCAGGGGGGGAAGCATCCGCTATCAGCGTTATATAAAATTATTCAAGAGCCCATGAATACAGCCACTGCAGAAACATTATTCAAATATTGGGGGGAAGAGTTCGATATCGCAGACATACGAACAGTGGTCCTGGAAGGATGGAATAAAGTCAGTACATTGATAATCTGTGGAAAATGGAAGGAAACACAATCCGTTTTATACACAGAGCGATATGTGGCTTTAATATAACCCCCAACCCCATAGCTCCCGACCGATAGTCTGCCCAAAGTGCTCGATTCAGGGAACTGATATGATACACGGATTGTGGCATTGTTCAGCTACGCAGGACTTCTGGAGACGTGTTCTGGACCTGCTACGTAAAATAGACGGAATAGATCTGGACCTCAAACCAGAGGCTTTATTGTTCCATTGCTTACCATCCCTGGGGGTAAAGTCTTCTCTTGTTCATGTGTTCTTGCTGGGGGCCAAACGAGGTATCTTGGAGAAGTGGCTGGATACTACCATGGTTTCCCTTGATATGGTACTTAGTCATGTCAAGAGGTATATGCTCTTGAAAAAAATAATAACAGAACGAATGAAGGACTCGCAGTCTGACAGATTTTTCGCAAAATGGCAACCGTTCATGACGGAGTTTCTGTCTGACTTGGAGATTTCCCAAATAATGGAACCCTTTGTACTATCCAGCTGGTACTTGAAATCAGATCTTTCCGGCACATTAGGAAGACTTAAGGTTAATCCGGGACCATCTTCCCGAGCAGAGAATTCTACCTGCTAAAATCAGGATAGAGATTGAGTCACAAAGATAAAGGTTGGCCTCGTGGATGCAGGGACAGGAGTGCCTCTAGAGGATCCCTCCGCGTGGCCCCACGCGCTCATGTTTTAAAGTTTCCTGGAGTAGTACCCCTTCGGTTCCGAAAGTAGCTCTCGTCCGCTGGGTAAAGTGACATTAACGGTCATACATCCTGGTCAGGGGACGCCATCTCTCTCTTGGCTTTTGTTGTATGCACGTACAATTTTTGTAATTTATTATATAATTTGGTTGAAAGTGATGTCCTCGGGCGTACGGAATCTATGAAGTGAAAACCGGTGATTGTCAGAACTATAGGACTGTGACATTCTGAGAGGAGCTTGGGAATGGGTGGGGGGGGGGGGGGAGTGTGCGCGGGCCTCCTCTAGTTATACACCAATCCGACCTAATACTCTCGGGTTTATCCACCTCTCAGATGAGATTCGGATAGGCTACCTTGGGCTAGGGATAGAGGGAGGCTGCCGCAGTAGCCAAGGTGATTTGGCGCAAGGGACGGATTGACACCTACGTGGCTGTCTCCATTACAGAAATGGAGAAACGCGCGTCGGGGTGGCACGGAGGTCCAGTTGTCACTATCATTTTTTCACTGCGGACCCCTCTTCCTTGGTATGACATTTTTGGGCCAGGGCCAGGGGGTCGTTCCTCTTATTTATGCATCAGGAGGTGGGTGGTTCGCTATATGCCATTGATATATTTTTAGGATGTGACCCTTGACCTCCGTGCTTATATTCATTGTTTTATCTGGGTGGGGGTATTTTTGGTGTATATACATTATTTTGTTGTATATTTTTGTGGTGTCATTTTCGTAATTATGCAGTACTAATAAAGATTTTGATATATTTTTAAATGGGTTTCTTTTTTGTTGGTTTAGTCCATTACACGGATGACAGCACAAACGCGGTAATGTTGATGTTAAGAGATGATTGCCACAAGACTATAACATACTTGGGTTGGGGGGCCCTTGTTCTAGAATCCTGACCCCGGGTGTCATTTAGACGGGGGAAAACGGAGAGTGATGGGGAGGCATTTAACATCTTGCATAGCAATGGAAATTTGGGTGACCCCTCCGGCATTGGGGATCCCCTAAGCTATTGTACTTGGTGGGTTTTCAAAAAGGGGCTGGAGTGGCATTATTCGTGGGATCCCTTTTGTTATGCTCAAACCAAACTTTTTTTTAAAATTTCACAAGGTGATTATTTTCAGAACCTTTCCCTGTACCAAAGTGTAAGTGTATGTAGCCGATGTAAGGTGGTTGTCACTTAGCAAATGTTTATATCACCGTATTGAAAAGCTGTTTTTGTAATTCTACGATTCTGGAAAATCAATAAAAAAAATTTTGTTTTTTTTTTTAAAAAAGGGCTTTTGCATTCACCTAAGGTTTTTCACTAGCTTAGATTTTCAAATCCAGGGACGGGCCTTTCTTCCCAGTGGGAGTGTCTTCACTTCCTGGGGAGTGGTGACCACATCACGCCCCCTCCCTGTTCTTGCTCCTTCCTGAGTCCTCTTCATTCTGTATGAGCAGTGTAAGGGAGTAGATGTCATGGACCTCCTGCAATAGTCAGTTATCATGCCTGGAGAGCTGTGATAATCACTTCCCTCAAAGCCTCCCAACAAACCATTAACTAAAAACCTGCATTTGGGGAAACGGGGTATAAATAAAAGCCCGAAGATGAAAAAAAATGTAGAAATAACTTGCTCCCCCCACCCAATACACTCCCTAATTTCCCCCTGCCTGAAAAAAGAGGTGGGGGCAAAGTTTTAGAAGGTGGTTATATGGGGGGGGGGGGCAGAGTGTAGGGGTGGGTTATAGGGTGGAGGAGGAATCTAGCAGACTCGTAATTGCCCAGTCCTTCACATTAAACTATCCCCTATAGGAGAGCAGAGAGAAAATTCAGGGAGCCGTTTCACATAGCTCAGAGGGGGGCGCAATAGACAGGACACCCCAAAAACCCGCACAGGGGGCGGGGCCCAACCCAAAATAGAACCAAAAAGCAGAATCCAATCACCAAAGAGGGCGTGGTC
>JAODAL010020848.1:0-68482 GCA_025379985.1 Phyllomedusa bahiana
GTTCTTTGAATAAATGTTTGTTCAAAATGTAAAGGGCCGTTTGATAAAGATATTTTTAGTAAATACAACCCTGTTTTGAGCCAAAGAACCCCGTAACAAGCTTTGGGAACCCTTGGATATAAATTGAGCTCCAAAAATAGACGGGGGAAAATTGACTTTTATTGCGTTTAAAAACTCGTGTTTTTTACGAATATAAAACACAAAAAAGGTAATTACCTTGGGGAAAAATTATGCTCAGAATTTTTTTTTGTGGGGGTGAAAAAACAAAGTTTCTTTTACTGGTACAACTGAGAAAAAACGCTTATTAACCCCTGGATGTAAATTCGCAAAAAAATTGAGCAAACACAAATACTAGCTTTGTAGCGGTTACAATTTTGGGGTTTTCTCGCCACCAAAAAGAGATAAAATTTTTAATTTAACCTTTGCTTGTGGGGTTATGCTACAGGAAAAAATGTATATATTTTGGCGTTGAAAATGACGGTTTCTTTTGGGTCACCACAGCGAAAACAAGCTCAAATTTAACCCCTGGATGTAAATTTCGCCCAAAGAATTGGCCACCCAAAATATAGCTTTTTAGCGTGTTAAAAATTCGGTGTTTTTTACGCCAAAAAACAAGATAAAATTGTAATTAACTTTGCTTGTGAATTATGTACGGAAAAATGTTATATTTTGGCGTTGAAAAACGGGTTTTTGGGGTCACCCAGTGAAAACAAAGCTTTAATTAACCCCCGGATGTAAATTTCGCCAAAAAATTGGGCCACCCCAAATAGTACTTTTAGGTGTTCAATGGCGTGTTTTTTTTTCTACACAACAAAAGAAAAATTGTAATTAACCTTCGCTTTGAATTAGGGTCAGGGAAAAAAGTTATTTTTGGGGGGTTTAAAAGACGGTTTTTTTGGGGGTCACCACAGTGAAAAACACGCTTAATTAACCCCCGGGTGAAATTGCGCCAAAGAATTGAGCCACCAAACTATACTTGTAGCGTGTTACAATGCGGGGTTTTTTTTCGCCACACAAAAGAGATAAAAAATGTAATTAAAACCTTTTCTTTGAATTATGCACAGGAAAAATTTTTTATATTTTGGCGGTGAAAAAGAGGGGTTTTTTGGGTCACCAATGAAAAAAAACGTTAATTAACCCCCGGATGTAAATTTTCGGGAAAAAATTGAGCCCCACAAAATGTGCTTTGTAGCGGTTACAAAGGGTTTTTTTACGCCCCACAACAAGAAAAAAATTGTAATTAACTTCGCTTTTGGGAAATTTTTGCACAGGAAAAATTTATATATTTTGGCGTTTAAAATTACGTTTTCTTGGGATCACAACAGCTTAATAACAACGCTTAATTAACCCCTGGATTTAAATTGCGCCAAAGAATTGAGCAGCCAAAAATGAAGTGGTATTTGTATTGTAAAAACGCTGTTTCTTTAAATGAATACAACAGGAACTGGTTAGAGCCCCCTTGGATATTCAGTGTGCTGTGAATAGATAGGATTTAAATGTATATGCAGCTGCAGTGGACGCACACTGGATTTCAGATCCAATACCCAAAAAAAACAGAAATAGAACGTTAAGAGAAGCAGTCTCTGAGACAAGCTGAGACACCCCACAAAAATCGCTGTATAAAAATCAGTTCTTCAGTAACAATCAGCCGCGGCAGCACCTTCCCTGATCAGTACAGTGAGAGCGGTATGAGCTCCCAGCGTCGCGCCCAGACTTATATAGTGCGGTGACGTCACAGAATCCCGCCGGTCTCTGATTGGCTTCATCTCTGCACATGTCATGCAGGCTATGCCCTTCTTCCTCCCAGAGTGCTTTGCCCCATGTGGCCATGTGTCGCAGCCATTTTTTCAATCAAAAGCACACTTCGTTAAACCCGAAGTACCCCAAAGTCGACTTCATTCAGAACCGAAGTTTTCCTGAAATTCTAAACGAATTCCACTTCGTTAGAATCAATTCGCCCATCTCTAATTAGGATCTTCACCAACTTTTAAGAGAAAAGGTGTCTGATGCCATAGACCTGCTTTCAAATATTATACATACATTTTTCTTGAAAGTCTGGCAGTTGGAGCTTACTTTCAGACCCACTGTTGTGACCTTCTAGGACACAATGTATGGCACTTTTTTGAAGAAACTTTAAAAAGTTGCAACAGAAATAAAAAAGTTTTAGGCTATGTCCATACAACATTTTAGTTGGAATCTAAATCCTAAAACCACGTCGTCCAATGAGTATTTTGTCAGTATTTGCTCAAAAACTGCCACACTTCAGGCGGATTTTTTTTAAGTCAGTTTTCGTTTTTTGGCGCAGATTTTCTGTTGGTTGTTAATTGTTTTTTCAGTGTTTTTTTTTATGTATTCATGAGTAGTGTAATGTAAGCCATGTGATTTTTATTATTCCACCCACTAGTTGCTCCCCTCAAAGGGGTTCTACGGGAAAAGAAGAAAACTAAATACATAAACTACATGTCTTAATGAAAAAAATTCCTAAATATCATTAAAATGGCCGCTGGCCTACTACCTCAACAGAAACTTGTCGTACAGGAAGTAGGATAGACTCTGAGTTACTTTTTGGTTAGGCTAACTGAGCATGTGCTGTACTCAGTCAGCCTGATAGACTTGTGATATGAGGGATGGCTCTGCAGAGTAGAAAGGTGACTGAGGGCTGGACACACATACACACACACACACACACACAGACACACACATAAATATATATGTGTATATATAGTATATAATTATATATATTATATATATATATTATATATATATATTATATATATATATAATATATAGATCGATAGATAGATATTTGGTGTGGATATAGTACATAGAATCTACAGCTCAGCTGGGAGGAAGCGGCTGCTGTGGGAAATGTAGATTTCAGAGAACGCACCTAGTAGTTGTAGATCCACCTACTATCCCACTGAGGAGAAGGATCCAACATGGTAGTAATATGCGATATAACAGCCTCTGTAAGTCGTGCACACACTGAATTGTGACAGATAGTTACTGCTCATCTTTACTATTACTGCACTATGGGAGACATGTATGAAAACTGTCTTGGTCTAAGACTTTCTTGTTGCCCATAACAACCAATCAGAGCTCCCCTTTCAATTATTCAGAGCACTATATGAAATGTAAGGGGAACTCTGACTGGTTGCTATGGGCAACAAAGAAAGTCTTAGACCAAGAAAGTTTTCATACATGTGGCCTTATATGTTATTATTTTTGGGGTTTCTCACACAACTCCTTTAAGCTTTTAGTTGCCATTTGAGTACATTTCAGTCATTTCCTTTGTCTGCTCCAGTGTTATTTTTTAAAAAGCTGAAAAATAAGCCGATTGCCTCCAATTGAGACATCGGATTCCAGTAGCGACGGGGAAAAGCAGCACGGGGGAAGCCAGCTATCATGTAAAAAGTGTGCTGACAAAAAGTGCAAGTTTTGATGAGTGTGGTTCATCGTTGGCATAGAAGGGTATGCACAGCACTTTTTTTGTAATGATGTATTAATTTACTCACTAAACTCCTGTAATATTGCTTGTCTGTATAGGCTACAGAAAGGCATCACTACTGGGTCCCTCCAATAAATACACATTGGACACTTGTACACAGAATTGAGAAGGTAAAAAATATATATTTTTATGTTAAATGTGGCAGTTGCATCTCAAATATATATAATAACACAATGTGTGAAGATGTGTTATATTTAACCCCTTACCGACATTGGACGTATGAGTACGTCATAGTAATGGTTAGGGGTTTTATAATGGGATCGCAGTGCTGCTAGTTGCAGCTAATACTCAGCGGTTACATTGCGGGATGGTTCTTGCGCCATCACATACTGTTTAACTCCTTAGAGGCTGTGGCAAAGATGCCCGGGGTGTCTAAATCATTGAGAAATGGTGCCATGCACCTTTTTTCACTTTGATCGAGTTGCCCACGGCGAAATCCTGGACCCCAATCGGTTAACATGGCAGCTGGCAGCCTTTTGAAGTCTTTCATTGCCGCCATGTTTTCTGTTTTACTACTTCCTGCCCTAGTCAGAAGTGGTAAATCTGCCATCTTTGTACACCCTAATGCATTGCTTTACAATGCATGAGGCTGTATAAATGATTGCGCCCCCTAGTGCTGAAGCACCCTAAGGGGGATTCAAGGTTAAAGTAAAAAAAAAAATGTTGTAAAGTATAAAAAAAATATTTAAGTTCAAATTCCCCCCTTTCCCCATTTTGCAAATTAAAAAAATAGATAAATAATAAAGTTACACATATTTGGTATCATCGCGTCCGAAAAAGTCCGATCTATTAAAATATAACATAATTTCACGTCCCCTAAAAATTGGAATAAATTTGATCAAAAAAGTCAGATTTATTCCAAGCTGGTATGAATAAAAAGTGGCCTTCAGCCTGCAAAAAGTGCACCCTCACTCAAGTCCGTAGGTGTTAGTAAAAAAACGTTATTGGTTGCAGATAATGGCACCACTGCGCAACTTTGAAAAAATAGAAAATGTTTGGAACTTTTTTTATGGTACCAAAACATAACGAAAACCATAAATGTTTGGTATTACCAGATTTGTATCAACCTGTACAATATAGATAATATTTCATTTTTACCAACTATTGAACGCTGTAAAATAAAAACAAAAACACCCGCAAACATGGTGCAAGTATGTTTTTTTTTTTCACATTTTGCCCCACAGAATTTTTTTGTAGTCTTCCAGTATATTCTATGGTACGATGAATGACACCATTAGAAAGTACATCTTGTCCTGCAAAATTAAAGCCCTCATATGTCGATGTAGTTGAAAAAATATTTTACCCAAATATCTATAGAGGCCTTCAATAGTCTAGTGGAGATCATCAGGCCACATGTACGCAGATTGGACACGGTGTTGTGTGCAGCCATCAGTACCACCGAGAGATTGATTATTCCTTTTGCGGCACACTTTCCTTCACATTTCCTTTCCTTTTTTATTTGTCTAAACTATGGCCATGAGTTTTTATTTCAGTCTCGAACCTGGTTCTGAGGCCTGGGGGAAAAGGCGCATCTGGAAGCACTGCTAACCACTGCAGGCTGGACGTAAAGAGATCGATCAGGGGTTGGGGTGAGTCAAAGACTGCCACCGCAATGAGACAAAATAGCATACCATGGTCTTGATGACAACCTTGCAGATGGCGGCAGTGATCTGCAAGGCAATAGGCAAAGTTATCAAATCTGTCTTCAACGTCGACCCGCTGTATCTCATAGGCCAAAAAAGGTCTATAAGATGCTGGGAGCAATTTCCCAGCAGAGGCGGAGTGATGATGTAATGACCTTCACGCCAGAAACCAGCTCCCGAAGGGAGGTCCTCACCAGGCAAGTAGGTAGAGGTGAGTATTGTTTTTTTTATTTTTTCTAGTCAGTCAGAAGGACCATATTTGCCTACAGGGGCATATCTACTTACAGGGGCATATTTACTTACAGGGTGCATATATACCTACCAGTGCCAAATCGACCTACAGGGGGCATATTTACCTATAGGGGCCATATGTACCTACAGGGGACTGTACACTTACAGGGTTCATATATATCTACAGGAGGCTGTATTCCTACAAGGGGTATATACACCTTCAGGGAGCTGTATACCTACAGAGGACATTATACATCTACAGGGGGCTGTATAATAACAGGCAGTAATACATAATTTCAGTGGACTGTATACCTACAGTGGGGATATAAAACTACAGTGGGTGGTATACCTAAAGAAGGATATACATCTACAGAGGGCAAGGGTGTGACTAGAGCAGCCTTGGCGTCATAGCAAACTTTTGGATGCGCTCCCCTCCCCAACCTTCCTGTCCACGCACATTTACCAGACCTTTTAAATAATGCAGTTACTAGATAATACAAAGAGTGAATACCTCACCATACATATCACCATCATACCGCTACCAAACACATACCCCTATACCAAGGCTAACATGACCAATAATGCTACTATATAAGGAACTGATTGCACCGCCAGAAAATGACCACAAATTATCAGCACGTTTTGACTAAATAATACCCCTATACAATCACTGAATAAAGATCAGAATACAAAGACCAAAATTACTGCCCTATAGTGACCATATAGTGGTAGTTATGTGTACACAGGCTCTGCAGACTATATATAACTACCATACAGTGACCATATAGTGGTAGTGTACACAGAACCTGAAGACATGTAAGCAGTTACAGTGATTACAGTGCAGTTACATTTTGTAACGCACAGATGTTTCTCTGGCAAGTCGTTGACTTTCCCTTTTCTTCTCCATCCAGTCCAGACCTTCATGATGACTTCTCTTGGCCAACACTCGTCCCTGCAGATTTGGACACAAGTATCTTATATATAGCCATATAGGTAGGCAGACAGGGTTTAGGTAGGGTATAGTGACCATATAGGTAGGCAGACAGGGTTTAGGTAGGGTCAGGGCTGTCAATAGAAATTTTGTTGCCCAATACAGCTGAAGTGCCTGGGCCCTCATTCTATGTCGCGCCTCAAACCCGCCCCTTCCCAGGCACCACCCCAAACATGCCCCTCCCAGGCACCACCCATTCACTGCCGTAGCCCCGCCTCCTTTCACATCCCCCACGGCCAGGGGCAAGGATGGGGCCCTCTCACCCCCACACGGCCAGGGGAGGAGGGGGTTCTCTCACACACACAGGTCCCCTTCTCCCCCTGCCTGTTTGTGGGGAAGAGGCCCCCTTTTCCCCCCTGGCTGTGTGTGGGGTGGGGGGCCCCCTTCTCCCCCCTGGCGGTGTGTGGAGTGGGGGCCCCCTCCTCCCCCACACACATGGCAAGGGGTTATCAGGGGGCACCTCACAAAGTCAGGGGGGAGAAGGGGGCCCACACAGTTATGGCTTGGTGGGAGAAGGGCCCACCCACACTGTAGGGCTGGATGGGTAATGGGAGGCCCCCACACTGTAGGGCTAGGTGGGCAAAAGGGGGTCCCCACACTGTAGAGCCGGCCTGGGGGGTAAGAGAGGGGAGAGGAGCGTTACTGAGAGGGGGTCCCAGCTCCAGCTCCTCGTACTTTTTCTACTTACATTCCGGCGAGCTGTAGCCGGAGCCGGGCCCTCCTCCTCTGTCCGCATCACGCTGTGACAGCCCCTTGGGGGGGGGCCTCACAGATCATGTTGTTCCACTCCCAGGGAGAGAGGAGGAGGGCCCGGCTCCAGCTATAGCTACAGCTCACAGGAATCTAAGTAGGTTATATTATAATAGCAGAGGCGGAGCGTAGTTTTAACTATGAGCTCAGGCCCCCTCCCTGCATCACCGCAACTCGTCGGCCGCTACCAGGCCCTAAAGAGAGCATGGCGCTTGGTATAGTGGCCATATAGGTAGGTAGGCAGGGTTTAGAGGTTATAGGGATTCATATAAGTAGTCAGCCAGGGTTTGGTGGGGTTACAGGGGCCCAAATAGATAATCAGTCAGGGTTTGGGGGTGTTATAGGGGCCATAAAGGTAGACAGGCAGAGTTATAGGGGCCATATAGGTATTCAGGCAGGTTAATAGGGGCATATAGTCAGGTTGGGTTACAGTGACCATATAGGTAGTCAGGCAGGGTTATAGGGGATACAGGGCTCATATAAAGGTAGTCAGTCAGGGTTTAGGAATTATAGGGGCCATGTGGGCAGGCAGGATTATAGGGGCCATACAAGCAGGCAGGATTTAGGCTCCAAGTGTTAAAAAAGAAAAAAGTAGCTTATATATCTCTCTCCATGCTCCCACAATGTGACCATGCAGCCAGCTGGCGGGCCAGCTTCTGAGACCAGTACAGACCAGTGCCCATATCAGCATTGAGGCTCTGAATCTACCTACTAGGTGCATATATACCTACCTACTTACAGCGGGGCATTTAAACCTACCATCTACATCAGGCTGTATACCTACCTACAGGGGCCAACTATATACCTATCAGGGACGTAACTACCGTGGTAGCAGACGTAGCTGCTGCCCCAGGGCCCGCGCTCTTAGGGGGCACGGCACAGCTGCTACTGCATCCGCTACCCTGGTAATGCCGCTCCTGGGCCCGCCGGCAACGAACATACTAGTTCACTGCTGGCGAGCGGGGAACTGAGGGACCCGGTGCATACTGCCTCTGAACACCCGGGCCCTCCGGCCCGAGTGTTCAGAGACAGCGCTACCCGAAGGTACTCTGCTACTTCCCCTGCTGGCTCTCTGGGATCACGTGGGTGGCACGGTGACGTCACATCACTGCGCCGCCCGCGCTGAGCAGAGAGGCTGGAGCATGGCACATCGGGGGAGCGTGGAGTGAGGTAAGTAAGTTATTTATTATTTTACCTGCCCTATAGCCTGCCTAAATAGCCCCCCTGCCTGCCTATATACCCCCAGCCTGCCTGCATAGCCCCCCATCCTGCCTAAATAGCCCCCCTGCCTGCCTATATACCCCTGCCTGCCTATATACCCCCCAGCCTGAGTATATACCCCCGACCTATATACCCCCCCAGCCTTCCTATGTACCCCTCAGCCTGCCTATATACCCCCCAGCCTGCCTGCATAGCCCCCCAACCTGCCTATATATACCCCCAGCCTACCTATATATACCCCCCAGCCTACCTATATAGCCCCCCAGCCTATATAGCCTCCCCCCCAAACTGCCTACATAGCCCCCCAGGCTGCCTACATAGTCCCCCCCAACCTGCCTATATATACCCCCAGCCTACCTATATATACCCCCCAGCCTACCTATATAGCCCCCCAGCCTGCCTATATAGCCTCCCCCCAGCCTGCCTACATAGCCCCCCAGGCTGCCTACACAGTCCCCCCAAGCCTGCCTATATAGCCCCCTAAAGCCAGCCTATATAGCTCTCTAAGTCTGCCTGCCTGAATAGCCCTATAGCCCCGTGAAGCCTGTCTGCCTATATAAGCCCTATAGCCCCCTAAAGCTTGCCTACCTATATAGCCCCCGAAGCCTGCCTGTCTACTTTTATGGGGCCCCTTTAGGTACCTAAACCCTGCCTACCTACCTAAATGTCCCCTATAGCCCACCTAACTCTGTCTACCTGTAAGGCTCTCTATAGCTACCTAAACCCTGCCTGCCTATATGGGGACTCTATTGCCTACCTAAATCTTGTATATCTGGGGCCCCATAAAGCCTATCTACATCCTGCCTGCCTAAATGGACCCCATATAGCCAGGGGGGCAGGTGCTGGAAAAGTCAGGATTCTAAGATATTTGTGTCTAAATCTCCAGGGACAAGTGTTCAGGAGATGTCATGATGGCGGTCTGGACCAGATGCAGAACAAAAGGTAAAGTCAACGACCTGTCAGAGAAATGTCACCTGTGAGTCACAAGATGTAACTATACTTTAATCACTTATGTCTGCAGAGTCTGTGTACACTGGTGTCTACCACTATATGGTCACTGTATGGTGGTTATATACAGTCTGCAGAGCCTGTGTACACTAGTATATACCACTATATGGTCACTATATGGCAGTACTATTGGTCTTTGTGTACTGATCAGTAATAGTGTAGGGGTATTATTCAGTCACTCTGTGGTGGTTTGTGGTCCTGTTCTGGTGGTATAATCAGGTTCCTTTGTAATAGCGTTATTGGTAATGTTGGTCTTGGTAGAGCGGGATTTTTTTTTGGTAGTGTCACGAGCAGCGGTAGTGGATCCTCTGGACCATTGCAAGCGATGGTGTAAGGCACGCCAGGGAGCGGAATCTAAGTAGATCCTGGTTTTCACCAGAGCCCGCCGCAAAGCGGAATGGAGTTGCTGCGGCGGGATTCTACCAGGTCGCTTCCACTGACGTGACTTGCTTGCGATGGCAGCCAAGGGTGAGCGTGGTACAGAATCGTGAGGCGTAGACATAGTCAGGGACAGGTGGCAAGGTCAGGACAGGCGGCAGAGGTTCGTGGTCGAGGGACGTAGGCAAGAAGGTACGGTACACGGTATGACGGAAGACGCTTTCTCAATAGGCAATAGGCACTAAATATCCGGCAGGGTAACCAGGAAGAGGCAGGCTTAATAGGGGCAGCGACCGGCAATAGCGAATTACTGGTGCGCTGGCCCTTTAAATTTAACACTGTCGGCGCGCGCACACCCTAGGGAGCGGGACTGCGCTCGTCGCGGGACAGAGACTGCAGCAGGAGCGTGGCCGGGTAAGTGTGCAGGGGAACAGAAGGGGAACGGATGCGCCCGAGACCCGGGATGAGGGTCGCAGGGGCTTCCGTGACAGGTAGCAGTATGATGGTGATATGTATGGTGAGGTATTTGCCCCTTGCATTATCTACATTATCTAACAGCATGTCCTGGTACATGGTCGTGGTCAGGGAGGGGTGGGGGGGGGGCATCCAAAAGTTTGCTTTGGGGCCCTGGCTTCTTTAGTTACGCCCCTGATACCTATCTATAGAGGGCATAAATGTCTATCTACCCACAGGGGGCTCTTTTACCTAACTACTAATGTAGTTTCTATGGTTGTCCTCCTTCCCCCCAAAAGGTACATGCCTAGCTTAAAAAAGTAGTTTATTTCTCAAGATCTCTATATGCATATCAGAGTTATAAACACAAGGAGATTGAGACACTTTTGCTAATTGTCATGTTTTCCCTGTCCTAATTCCATTCAGCTACGCTTGATGACATCAATGTAGACAAGGATTTTGTTGTAAGACTGTCCTCAGGAATGGTAATATAAGCTGGCAGAGCTGAATTAGGCCTGGAAAATTATAACTTTTAGCTAAAGTGTCTCCATCTCTTTGACTTCATAGCATATTGAGTGCTTTTATCAGGTTAATGATGCACCTACTAGAGCAAAGGAGGAAAACTTTATAAACTACGTCAGCACATCTATCAGATACTGTTAGGCCAGGTTCATACAATAGTATTATGGACAATACTTTGTCACTCAAAACCAGGAATAAACCCTATACAGACAAAAAGGTGTAGTGGAAAGATTTGCAACTCTTGCATGTTTTGGATCCCCTCCTAGTATTGGCTTACAAACACTGATGCAAACTACTGACCAAAATACTGCTGTGTGTCACGGATCGCGCCGCAGCCCGTGCCTTGGACCGCGGTCGTGTCCGTGCCCCTGTGGCTCCCTGTGCAGGGCTTACAGCGGCAGTCTTTGTGTGCTCTGTACCTGCTCCTGCTGCCACACGTGTCCGTCCTCTGTGGCTTCCCCAGCGTGTGTGCACACCCCATAAGGCGCGCGCCAGCCTGCGGACATTTATAGACACAGTGCTCCTGCTTCCTGCCTGTGTCCTCTGACCCTTTCCTTCATAAGGAACTTCCTCCCTGGACTCAGTGTCAGTTCGTTGGTGTTCATCATTAGAGCTAGACCGCTGCTGCTGAAGCGTCTGCTAGGTTAACCCTCGGGTTTCCAGTGCTTCTGCTGAACGTGTGCTTAACCCTGCGCTGTCCAGCGCACCTGTTCTTACTGCTGTGTCCTGACGTGTTGACCTCCAGTTTCTCCCTGCTGTCTCCTGCTGCTGAATATATTCTGTCACCTGTCTGGGACTCTGTCATCTATTTACTGCTGCAGCATCCGTTTATCAGCCTCCAGTGTCCTGTCATCCAGCCCTGCACTCCGGCAACCCACTGCGTGTATTACCATCTCTGCCCGCGGTGCGCCCTGCGGATCTCCTGTACCAGGACGTGTCTGGCTTTGCGGCCAGAAATCGTTCCACGGTGCTTCCCTCCCACCTTCTAGAGATTGCAAAGAGGGACACATCAGGCCACGCCTCTAACCACACCCAAAAACATGGCATCACACCAAGACACGCCTCTAACCATGCCCCCACACATACATGCCAACTTTTTAGACAGGCAAAAAGGGAGACATTTTCAGGACTGCTTTGTATCCAATGATGAGATATTAAGTAAGTTGTTATGTAATATACAGCGAGGAAGCAATCAGAAACTTTTTACAGCAAGTTAGTCAGTTTATGGATGCAAATCTGTTTCCTAAATTAAAAAGAGGGACATTTACAGAGCTAAGAGGGACAGAGGGACAAGGGTTAAAAATAGGGACTGTCCCTCCAAAATAGGGACCGTCTGGAGGTATGCACTGTGTGATCCCTGCATTAAAGGTTTTGGGGTGAAATCTTTGTCTCAGGCTACCCTTTAACAAGCTTGATGCAAAGACATAGGTAGTCTTAGCAGCTTCAGTTAATAATCCTTTTTTCGAGCTCCAGTAAATTAGGCCGACAGTGGCAATACGGTTCCGTTAAAAAGCCTATTATTATGGTAATTCACATTTATAATAATCTTCTTTTCGATGAATAATTGATTAAAGAGGCTATTAGCTGATACTGCGCAAAGTTGTGTTAATCTAGCTCCCCTCAGGGAAGCGGCGAAATATACAATTAAGCCTGTTGTTTGTAACTAGCCTTAGACTGCTATTTTTTATATTACTAGCATTAATATGACAGATGAAATTTTTAACAATCTTATGTTGATATATCAAATTAATTAGTTCTTTCTGAATATTGAAGAATTTACAACCATATATTCACCAACTGATTAGAAAGCATAAATTAATTACCTGTGGTCTTGTGCTCCTTAAACAAAAACTAAAATTTGATATCTCATGGCCATTGATACACTATTATATTAAACAAAAAACCTATTTATACCACTGTTTTAATCAAATTCATCTCATTTGATATAATACACTCAAATACCTCCATGCAAGGTTCCCTTCTTCCATCGTACTATGGATATACAATTGTGGAGCTATAATTTATTGTCTTTGATGTTGTTTCAGCAGAAAATTGCCATGCTATTTACAGAAATTAGTGATAGGGGTTTCCAGTGAATTGGATTGTTCTAAATAAGGACCATTAGAGAAACAGTTCAGTAGATAATCAGACAACCTTCTTTCATCTTGTGCTCAGCTCTAACAAAAAGCATATTATACCACAAGGTAGGCTAAGATGCACTTAAAGGAAGCCATAATTAGGGAAAAGCGGTGGTAATTTGTTAAGGAAGTTATCTAATACTCCTTGCAGCTAATGCATTACATAAAACAATTATTTGATTTGCGACAAAGGCAGGTGCAATTTATCTGCATCTATAAAGACCTTTCATGTTTGATAATGGCAAAGCTATCAGTGATATGAATTATTATTTATATCTATTAATTATGGTATTGTTGATAATCGAATCAGATGGAAATCTGAAAATGTGTGAGCAATGATGTGTCCAGACTTTAAGTGCCATAAAAATGTGATTCCTTACGGTCTTTGAGTTCTTAGACTAAGTCGGATCACAGTATCAGGCTAGGTTGCCTACCCTACAATTGGATTTATATTACCTCAACCCACTCCCCAAATGCCATATTCTCCATATACTTTACTGGAAAGGAAATTGTGCGTGACCACTGAATATTTTAGAGGATGCGTGGTGGACCGGGGGCTGAGAGGGGCAGAGGAGAGGGCTAGAAGCAGAGGTACCCTGGTATCATCCAAGACCTCTTTACATTCCTTAATAAGTTATTATACACATGGCAGTGGGCATCATTCATGTTACAACACCGTCCTTCCAGTTGTAGCCACTCTGAAGATCAAGGCAGGGTGATGTTCCTATACTTTGTCCCTCGCATAGCAGGGAAGAAAAAGGGGTTTGAAGCTGACCTCAGAGCCCAGAGGCAGCACAGCCAATGTCAGGATAGCATGGTGGATTGGTTCACTGACAGCTGCAGATGAAGACACCGATACCCCGAAAGTGGATATATATGAGCCCTATGTAAAAGAACTCAGTAGAAGACCCAGAATAAGCAATTTACCTATCTTTTATAACCTCCTAATCTACCCCCCCCCTGTGTTGTCATGGTATTTCCCCCCAAAGCCTTGAGTAATGGCAGCTGGTTACATTTCTGTAAAACAGCATGAATATACACAATTTACAGACATGCAGACGTGTAGAAGGTACTAGCTTAAAACAGGGGTATTACAGGGGTCATTTCTAGAACATTCTTAGTGCAATTATTAATAAACATTATTAAACATTTTTAACCACTCGGAGTATAGCGTACCACCTACTTCTGTACACTACAGATGCAAGAGGATGGAATTGGCACATGGTAGTCAGTGAACAACCATCTCCAGATGGTTGTAGAATTATGGAATATTCTGTGAAAAGTACGTTTACACATAGTGGCAATAGTATAGCTAAATCCGGACAAACAGTTTTTCTTCAGTATTGTGTTTCCACATTAATTGTCAATAGATTTGTAGTACTGCAGGTAAAGAGCAGTTATAACTGGAAAAGCACCCACATCGATTTGAAGATCATGCCAATTCTTAGTAAAACCATATGTCAGTACAGTTTTCTGACACAACACATTATCAGGGCCATATCTAGGGGTGACCAAGTTGGGCAGATGCCTGGGACGCAACAGCGATGCTTGCCTGTGGGATGGAGGAGGATGCGCCGGCCGCACTGCTTGTTCGGTAAAGCAGGAAGGTGGTTACTATCTCACTTTTTGCAGATTTCAGCTGCATCCTAACTAAGGGAGATGGCAGAGATGGTTCAGGTGCCGTTCTTGTCCTCCCGATTGTATATACAATGCTCAATAAGTGATGTATATACACATCAGCATCGCAGGAGGAGTAATACAAGGCTTTTATCATGCCCCCTGCAACTTTTCTAGCCAAGAAGCTTGAGCTTCTGGCTTAGAAGATCCTGGGAGCAGTGTCCTGGCATAAGCGATGTGAAGATGTCACACCTCTTACACCGGAGCTAGTAGCGCAGCGAGGGAACTTGGAGAGGGGAGTAGCCTCTTTATTTTCATTTTTTGCCTTTACACCTGCCTATTTATACCTACAGAGAGGCTATATTTACCTACAAGGGGCTATATCTATCTACAAGGGGTCCATACCTACTTATAGGGAGGCTATATTTATCTACAAAGGGACTATATTTACCTACAGGGGGGATATATCTACTTACAAGGGGCTATACTTACATACATGCGGCTATATCGACTTACAGGGGGTCTATACCTACTTATAGGGGGTATATTTACCAACAGGGGGCTATATTTAGCTACAGGGGGGATATATTTACCTATGGGAGGCTATACTTAGCTACCGGGGAGTAGATGTATCTAGAGGGGGTGATGTCTACCGAGAAGTGGCTCTCTCTACTTACGGAGGGGGGGGAGGATATTTACCTACAGGAGGCAACATTACCCTCCAGGAGAGATACATTTACCCTCAGGTGGGCTATAGTTATCTACAGGGGGCTATATTTACCTACTGGGGGGCTATATCTACCTACCTACAGGGAGCTTTATCTACCTACATCTCCTGTGAGTCACTGGGTGTAACTTTACCGTAATCAAAGTGTCTGTGTACAACTGATATCTACAACTGTATGGTCACTCTATGACAATAATATTGATTTTAATGTAATGGTTTATATTCAGTAAGGATATGGAGTATTATTCGACAACTATTTGTTGGTGGTATGTGATCATGGTGTGGCATTATTCGGTTATTATGTGGTGTTAATATGTGGCAGTATTTTTCGGCAACTGATGTGGTCATGTTGTGGTGGTAGTTGGTCTTAGTGGGATTATTGGTAATTTTGGCTTTGGGATTCTGGTTTTGCGTAGCAGTGTTAATTGTGTTATTTGTCATCTGGTTAATGGTGATGCAATGTGTCGCAGTCTGGTGAAACTTGTTAAGGGGGAGGAGGGTTAATTTAGCTTAGGAACTTCCCTGCACATTATGGCTGTATATGTGTCCTGAAGGTCTGCAGATTTTATTTCTCTTTGGCTTCCATTAATTGTCACATACTTTGTGTAGGGTTTGCCTTGGGTTGAGTAGCAACTGTGCTAAATTTTCTTTTGGCACCCCCATCCACATTAAAAAAAACAAAAAAAAAAGAAACTGACGAACAGCCTGTCTGTATTTTGTTTTCACTAGCAACATGTTGGTACTGTACCATAGCCACATCTTCCTAGCAGCTGCAAAATACTTGCATGTGGTTTATATTCTCAATTTTTTTTTAGGAATAGATGACCTCTCAGTTCTCAGAATTGCTCTACCACACTTAATATACAGCCAGTTCTCGACTCATTGGTGCACAGCCATTAACAGCATGAAAGAGCATAACAGGGGTACACCTATAGCATCAGAACATAAAGGCAACAAAACCAAGTTTAATTAACAAATACAATGCAATTCAATACCAGAACTAAGCACAGTAAAATCAAGCACACAAGAATGGGCAATAAATAGATATAGTACTATAAATAAGCACAGTAAATAAATACAGTGCCAGAACTAAGCACAGTACATAAATACAGCATCAAAATCATGCATAGTAATTTCAGATATCTGGAAATTGCACCCAAGGATGATCCAGACTTGTGCAAGTCCACAATTCTCTTCCTAATATCATGGCTGATTTCTTTGGACTTTCCCATGATGTTACACACAGAAGCAGTGTGTTTCTGCTGTACCTTAAAGTACATCCAAAGACATTTCTCTAATTAACTCAGATGTTGCCAATAAACCTATCAGAAGCTTCCAAAGACCTGACAACATCATATGGGCTGTCCCAAGTTGTTTAAAGGCATAGTAATTCTAGTGTATTGAAACTTCTGACTTTGCAGAAAGTAATAAAATGCCTCAAAAATGTTCTCTCTCATTATTCTGGCATTTGGCAAATATAAATAATTTTGGTAATTCTGGTAATTTGGTAATTTTTATTTTAAGGTGTTTATCATGTGTAAACATCAAAGTTATTATTTTAGGGATGTGGTAATGCCAGTTATATTAATTTGTATTGTTTATTTTTATAAGATTATTGTAAACATGGTTGTTAACCATGGTATTTTCTACATTTTAAAAACTCCCGTAGGGAAGTTAAACATGCAACGAACATACTGCACTCACTGTATTAGGATTTTACTTGGAGTACTAGCAAACCAACCCCCCCTAACCGCCGCACACACTTTGATCGAATTGTTTAGATGCTGTGTTTGCTATTGACCATAGCATCTAAGTGAACTCTGGGATCGTCATAATATTAAATATTAAATTTGTTAAATGTTGTGAAAGTATTACTTCTATATGTTTCTTCAAAGTGAAGTACAGTATAATGACATACAATATTATGCTCACCATAGGGTGTTGTGCTACAAGAACAAAACCAATGTCATGAACCGGGACATAAATCACTCTGAGAGGGCTGTGGTCTTCCATTTTCTCTCTATTTCATTAGCCAGAGATTGACAAAATATTGTATTCAAGAAATAAGAAAAAGAAAAGGGGGAGCTTTTTTAGTGCCACCTTCAGCTAATCAGCAGAGGTAATGTGGCAGTGGCTTGAATGTTGCAGAGAAAACAAGTATCTGATCACAGAGAAACAGACAAAAGTTAATTTTTTTCTCTTAATTTGGGGCGTTTTGGTGAATTGGGATTGGGATTTATTTTGTTGATATCTCTTCAATCATATGCTTGTTTTTTCTGCAACATTTCAGCTATTGGAAGTTGATCAATTCTGTTGAGGCGTGCAGCGCTGTCCTGGAGTAGCTCCCACTTTCTAATTCCTACTCCTTTTAACAAAAAGGGAATTATCAAAATCAGAAAAGCTTTTCCAGTGTATTTCCTTTGGTCTTCACGCTGCTATTTTTTGTCATTCTAAAGCTGACCCTACACAATAATTGCCTTCCAATTCTAGCAAAATTGTCCATCAGTCTGATGTGTTTAGGAAATGTTCCCCCAATATTTGCTACATCATTAATGTGTTATTATCATTTCAGGTGCATGCATAAAAGAGAACTTCAGCTTTTTTCCCAAGTAGGTAAGCATTGTCTATTATTAGAGCATAATGCAGGCTCTTTTGTACATCTTGTGTGTATCTGTTTTAACTGATGTGTCATTTATGGTTGTCTTCCATCTCGATTCCTTCTTCCCTTCTGATATAGTTCTTCTAATTAAGCCTACATTTACCATGATGCTTCTGGTTCTTTTACAGACAGAGGGGGTGGAGCCTCATCATACTACACTTGCTCTGCTTGGAGCCCCATGTAAAATCAGCAAGTGACAGATCAGTGATATACAACTCCTGTCCCCTAACTCACCTTGCGCAGTGTCCTATGTATTCCTATGAGAGAAGTTTCAGCTTGTGATTTCCACTTGTCAGCTCTTACAAACAGGAGGCAGGCTATGCTGCATCCACTGGAGATTCTGCACACAGCAGACAGACAATGTAAGTCAGGGGAGTTTTATAACTTTGCAATGTGGGGCTCAGTAAAGTACTGCTCACCTGTCCACTAATGTGATATTTTCGGTAGTCTAAGAGCTGGCGGGAGGAACGTGGTAGGTAAAACAGTTTACAATATACATAGTTTCATAGTTTGTAAGGCCGAAAAAAGACAAGACTTCCATCTAGTTCAGCCTGTTGTGCTAAGGTGTTGATCCAGAGGAAGGAAAAAAAACCCAATGAGGTAGAAGCCAATTGTCCTCATTTTAGGGAAATTTCCTTCCCCACTCCAATCTGGCAATTGGAAAAATCCCTGGATCAATGACCCCTCTCCAGAATCCTAGACACTATAACCTGTTATATTATTACGCTCCAGAAATGCATCCAAACACTTTTTGAACTCGGTTATTGAATTCACCATGACAAGTCCCTCTGGCAGAGAGTTCCACAGTCTCACCGCTCTAACAGTAAAGAATCCCTTTCTATGTTTATGTAGAAACTTTCGTTCCTCAAGACGTAAAGGGTGCCCCCTTGTTCTAGATACAGCCCTGGGTATAAATAAGTCTTTAGCGAGATTTCTATATTGACCTTTGATGTATTTAAACATATTTATTCTGTCCCCCCGAAGCCGTCTTTTCTCTAAACTAAATAACCCTAATCTTGCTAATCTTTCTGGGCATTGTAGTCCACCCAGTCCTTTTATTATTTTTGTTGCCCGCCTTTGTACCCATTCAAGCTCTACAATGTCTTTCCTGTGCACTGGTGCCCAAAACTGTACACAATATTCCATGTGTGGTCTAACCAGTGACTTGTATAATGGGAGAATAATGTTCCCATCATGTGCATCTATGCCCCTTTTAATGCACCCCATGATCCTATTTGCCTTGGCAGCTGCTGTCTGACACTGGCTGCTACCATTAAGTTTACTGTCCACCAGGATTCCCAAGTCCTTCTCCATGTCACTTTTACCCAGCCTTTTTCCATTTAACATGTAGTCATAAGAGCAAGAACTGGACTGGTGGTCAGACTTTCAATGACATGACACACCTACCCATAACGAAAGGCCAAAAAATTTAAGGATGCAACTGAGCTGGAATGAAACAAATTACATGGCTAGAAAAGTGCTGGTGATTATGTGCATAATTTAAAAAACAAAACTGGAGAGCGTCTTTAATTTTTGAAGAACTCTTGCTGGCAATTAGTGTGGTTTGTCAGTTCAGTATGCTAATTGGATGATAAACCATGCTATTTCACTTCTATCACACTTGCAATATAAAATATATGTGGAGAAATTATTCTATTGGAATAATTGCTTAAACTTCACTACCATTTCATAAACGTGTACAATGCAGAAACCGAAGGTTTAATTAAATAACCTTTATATCTTAATAAATAAGAGTCAAGTAGAGGAGTAGAATTTATATTCTTTCCAATTCGTAAACATTTTATATTAATTATTGAATAAAAAGGGCACGTTAAGCAGTCAATTTATACTAACAAGCAAGCTGTACGAAGACAAAACTTTATACAATGTTTGCTATAATT
The DNA here is from genome assembly GCA_025379985.1 of Phyllomedusa bahiana. Lineage (NCBI taxonomy): Eukaryota > Metazoa > Chordata > Amphibia > Anura > Hylidae > Phyllomedusa > Phyllomedusa bahiana. The sequence goes on from JAODAL010020848.1 coordinate 19,748, forward strand.
TTCACCCAATTAAGGTATACGGATGGTACACTATGATTACAAAATGTGTTCCTTGCCTAAAGGGGATATATCGCTTCATCAGTTTGGCTGTTGTCTTGAAGCTTGATTCTCTCAGTTCCTGAAATCCCCTCCCAGCTGGGTGTTTCTTAAAGGGGTTTTATCACTACAAAGATCATGTCTCATATTATGGGGACAGTAAAAATAAGCACTTTTGTAATTGGTTTGCATTACCTCAGTCACTTGGTTTAGCAGATATGAGCTTTTCTGTAAATCTGTATTCTGTTTCTGCTGCTGCTGATCGGGACACGCCACCTGGCCTGATCCCGCCCCTAGACACGCCCCCTGCACTGTGATTGGCTGGCTGACATTTCATTCAGCCTGTTGGAATACGCCCTCAGACAGGAAACAACCTGGCCACACACCCTGCGCTGTGATTGGCTGCCTGCATACTCTGTGTTTTCTCCCCTCTGAGCTGTTAAAATCGATAGTGAAACCAAGGGCTGCTGGCTGTAAACTAATCTCCAAGCTCTGGGGTGAATGATCTGACGAATTACTGACTGTTTAAGTCACAGATTCGCTCATATAACACAGTATTATAGAGTCTCCTGCCTATTAACAGAGGGAGAGAAGGAGGGGTAGGGCAGTGTGCATTGCTCCATATAACCCAGTCTGTTGCATGGTAACAGAGGGGAAGTGGGGGGCAGTGTACTCTCCTCACATGTTTCATCAGTTCAGGCTGTGTGTATAACTGCATATAGCCCAGCAAGGAGCTTGTGGAGTCAGCCTCAAGCTCTGCAGACACATGAGAAGAATGCAGGAGGCTGTATAGCTGTCCTCTGCAGACACATAAGAAGCATGCAGGAGGCTGTATAGCTGTCCTCTGCAGACCCATAAGAAGTATGAAGGAGGCTGAGGAGCTGTCCTCTGCAGACATCCTTCTGCTTCTACTGCCTCACCCAGAATGATGCTGTCACAGGTCTTCAGTGAGGAGAGACACACCTCCTAGGAGGAGAGAAATGCTTGCTGAGAGAAGAGACTCGCCCCTGGATTTCAAATTCAATCTCAGAGAATTGGCTGAAGAGCATGAACAGTTCAAATGATAAAACTCCTTTAACTGAAGGGGGATGACATCATCCTCCACCTTCACTTTTCATGCTCGCTCTCAAGTCAGTGTGTTCAACCCCCTCCACCCCTCCACATGTCACTGTGTCATTCCTCTCCTTTTGCAGGCCTGCATTCAGTCTAGACAGCCTTCTATGAACTCAGAGCACTGATCTCTTCTCCTCTCACAGCTAGTTACGGTTGAATCCAGTCTTCTATGAACTCCTCTAGAGCACAGATCCATCTCCCTTCTATGCAGGAGCTTTAGGCACTGAGGCACAATTCTGCTGTTTTTTGATTATAGAAGCAGCTGCAGTGTCAATGAGGAGCTGGTGGCTGTGTATAGTGAAATGTTGCCGGCCCCTTACACTCAGCAGCATTAGGCACCGAGGCACGATTCTGCTGTTCTTTGATTGTAGAAGCAGCTTCAGTGTCAATGAGGAGCTGCTGGCTGTACAGAGTGAAATTGTTGCTAGCCCCTTATTCTGAGTGAGGGAGGCAGGAATGCGCGCTCCCTTGAATACAACCGGGGGCTGAACCGAATGTTACTATAGCTGGCAGCTAATGAAATGCAAGGAGGTGGAATCTGATGGACACTGGGGAACTGTGTTTACACAAAACAAAGATGAAGAAGACAGTGAAAACAAGACAGCTTTGCAAATGACATCCAATTGCCAAGTTGCTTGTTTTCACTGTCCCCTTATTCTGAAGATCATTTAATGAAATTATACAACCCCTTCAAGGAATTATCCAGTGTCGTATCACAGTCATAAAGAAATAACTTTTGAATAAGATTATACAGCAAACAAGTGAGGAGGAGACAAAAGGCTAATGCCAGCCAACTTTACTATGAGGGAAAGTAGAATAGAGCAACAAGTTCTAGGCCAACCAATTATTATTATTGTTGAAAAGGTTAGAAAATAATAGACTTATAAACTTATAAAACGGACAGAAAGGCGAGAATGAAACAAATAAGTATGTCTTACAATGGTGACACGAAAGGGAGCTTACGAATGTCCAAGTCCCCAGGTCAAATATTGAAATGATTGTTCTCAAGCAGCAGATGACTTCTATACTAATGTCAACTAAGAAAAAGACTAAAGCTACGGTATGGACTGCCTCATCACAGATCGATGGTTTAAGATTGTAAAAGGTTTAGAAGTCTGACAAATTTCTATTTCTTCTATGCTGTGTAAATTGAAAGGTCATTGTTTTTCATAAAGTACATAAATATGTATGGATCAATAATGATGGCACACATATTGCCTATACATATTTATTTAGCTTTTCTTAAAACCTTTAAAGTGAAGTGAAGAATATTTATAACTTTTTTCTTGACCACATTCTGAAGTATTTTTTTTTAATCTAATTCAATAAACTTTATTCAACTTTATTTTTAGATTCATTGTGGAACACGAAGATGCAAAGATATGATTGCTTTAATATATCTGTTTCAATACTCCTGTACCAGTTTTAAACAGGAAAACAGACTTTTTGGCCATACCTCCCAAACACCAGGCTTTGGGACCTTTGTTAGGCCTTTTGCTCCCATGCCAAAATCATCAGCCAAAAATTACATATTGTAGGTCTTGTGGGCATTTACGGACTTAAAGAGTGAGCCCTCTCTTTTATTTATTGTCTCTTTCTCATTGGGTAAAACAAGCCATATGTAAAAAAAAAAAAAAATCCTATATGAAATATTGCATTACAATACTCTAAATGGTAGAGATGAATGAACATACAATACGCTATCATTTGGACTATACCACACTTACATTTCATCAAACTTTTACTTTACATATGAAGTACTTCATTTTAATAATTTTCCTGTAATTTACTGTAAAAAAAAAAGTTGTATTTGTAACTATTGTGCATGGTCTGGTAATAAGCATGTTCTTCCTTTAATATTCTCTAGAGCATCTGTTGAATCAGTAAATAAACATATGGTGAGTGCTTTGGGCTTGTGTCTGGGGAAATATGCTATAAATTGTTCTCTACAACAATAATTGAAGCCCACTTGATATGAAATTTTAATTGTGTGCCAATCATATCCAGTATGTTCTATATGCGGCGCAAAATCATGCAAAATATAGTTCTTTGAATATTAATACCGTTTGCATATCATGCTCCATTTAAACAATGTAATCTAATTAAAATTTGGATTGTAATTTTGAATCAGGTATTACTTGAATATCCATGTTTTCATTAAATGCTCCCATTAGATAAAGCGCACTTACCATAAAAACAATGCATACTTATCAGATTGATGCTGTCTGTAACGAATGCTCTTGAATGCAGTATTAAATTATATACTTAATCAACATGCAGTAGTAGTAGATATCTAATATTCTAATTGCTGGAAGCCAATTACCACAGCAAGATTCTCAAAGTACCATGCTCATTTATTTTGATTTGGAGATGTTTTCAGAATTGTTGCGTCTATGTTTGGATGCGTGAGGATTGCTCTGGAAAATTTGCTTGGATGGGATTAATTTTCCTGTTCAAATCTACTTGTAGATGATGAGCTTCAACTGACCTCCAGATAATGTATACAGAATTTGTGAGTATCAAGAACAGCTATTCTTATTATAATAGTGTTAGTAGTGTTATTTATTAACCTTGTATTTGAGAGATTTGTTACAGAAGGTTTTCTGAAAACTTCATCAGGCCTTCTAATTTGGGTCACTGAATTGTGCCTCAAGCATTCATCTGTATGCAGTCCATGTAGGTATCAAAATCCATTAAGTCAGATTATAAGAGAGCAAAAAAAAATTGTTTTAGTTGAAAAAACTAAAATGACAGTTTCCACCTTAAAAGGTACAAAGGGTTGAATGAAGATAATTATATTTATATAAAATGAAAATACCACCCTAATTAAATGAGTGCCTGTGATTTATATCTGCAGGAAAATGAATGTAGGATAATTATTATGACAATATTGCTAATTAAATGTCATCAGTATGGATAACTTTTTTGGCTAAATAGAAAACAATTGAACAATTGTTCTTGGTATTAAAATTTGTGGTTTTCTTGCACAGAAATTTTTCCCACAGCTCTTTCTGTAGTTATTGAGGATCTACTAGCTGTAAAGATAAGAACCAAATTAACTAATTCTCTTGGTGGTCTGGAATGGCTAGAGGGTCATTGTTTAATGTTTCTAGTGAGATACCTAAGTATGTTTTGGAATAATGATAATTTCTCTTGTGGCTTAGGTTGGTTTAAGGATTAAAATCATTGCACCTTTTGGAAATAACAAGTTGGTGTTACGGTGCATGCTGCAGCCCCTATCGTGGACCGCAGACATGCCTGCCATGACCCTGGTACAGTTGTGGCAGTCTACGCTGTCTCTACGCTATATTCACCTGTCCCTGTTGCTGCGCCAGCAGCGGTGCTGGCAGATATGATTCTGCGATCCTTCCTCCGGCTACCTGCCGTCCCATGTATGTCACTGTCTGAATATTTAAAGGGACACTGTCCCAATTTCCTGCCCCGTGATCTGTGACCCCTGGCTACTTTAGGAATTTCCTGCCCCTGCTCCTGGTCAGTTCAGGGTTCCTACGTTAACCCTGTGGCAATCCTGTGAGTACCCAGTACTATTCCTATTGTTCTTGCCGCTGCAACAGACTGTTACATCGGTTGTTATCTGCTACTGTACCAAGTCCACTACCTGCCTGGGACTGCGTTACCTGTCTACGGCTACACTTGCTGTTACCGGTCACCGCTACTAGTGGCCGGTGTCTTATCCTGCACTTTGGCTACTACCATGAGTTTTACCATCTATAAAAATAAAGAGATAAGCCATCTCACCACTCCTTTAATAGCGATTGCCCGGATCCTCCAAGTTGAAGGAAAATAAATGGCAATATGAAAAAAGTTGATCCAGCAATCCAATGAAACACGTCAACAGTGTGTTGTTTTGTCCTGTGCTACTATGCAGCAATTTTAATGGATTATCAATAAAGAAGATTTTTTACTCACTTTCACTGCATTGCCGGCTCAACGTTTTCCACTATACCATCTACACTCATGGTGGCTCAGAGGATCTGCATACCTGGCATTCCACCCTTGTGGAACATGAAGAACAGACAGTTGATCTGTTTCTGCTAGGTTCTCTACAGGGCAGGGATGATGGGTAGGCAGAGGTAGGCAACCTAGTTTGACATAAGTATGCGAGTTGAGCCCACTCAAATCCCTGTGTTTCTATTTATTTTCTTAATACCCCTCCCCCACTGTGGGGATTGCGGGAAGGGTTGACGATTTCATTGTTGGCAGGGGTGTATGAAGGGGCACTGAAGGTGGTCCGATTGAAGCCTCTCCCAATGCTCCTGTGTTCTTCTGACAGAATTGTATACTGGATACTGTTAGATGAATGACCCCAGTGCATCAATGGGAAGAGTGGAAGGAGCGGTGAAGCTCTGCCCCCTTTTCTCAGCAAAACAACAACTGCCCTGAAGAGAATAGGTTGCCTGCCGCTCTCCAAGATAGGGAAGTTTATTTCCTGGGGTTGGGAAGGAGGTTTAGAGTGAGGGTAGGGTTAAGAGTGGGGATAGAGGGAGAAGGTTTGGAGTGGTAATAGAAGAAGGGGTGTTTAGAGTTGGAGTAGAGGGGGGTTTCGAGTGGCGGTAGAAGTGGGGAGTTTAGAATAGGAGAAAGGGAGATAGAGTGGTGGTAGAGGGAAGAGTGTTGGGGTAGAGGTGGAGGCTTTAGAGTGGTGGAGGGGGTAGAAGTTGGAAATTAGAGTGGGTAGAGGAGTCGAAGTTGGGGTTTAGGGAGATTTCAGGGCTGAAAGGTGGGAGAGGATTGGGTTATGGGGAGAGGTGAGGGTTGCATACCTTCAAACACCCCAACCCCCACAGTAGGCACCCAGCCTTTCCCCATTCTCCACAGCAACCTTCTTTCCTATAATAGTCTACTGTGGGGTTGTCAACCAGCTTTTCCAGGGGCTATATAGGCTATTCAACATCTGTGAAAGCTGGGTGGTGCCCCATCCCCCACAGCAGTCACGCAGTTTTTATGCGCTTTGTAATGCGCCCAGAAATGCCATAGCGAATCTATAGCTTCGCTGTGGTTCTACTGCGCCCCGCCTCCCAAGATCAGAAACAGGTAATGAGACGGTTCCTGGGTTATCTATTTAAAGTTTTGATTCTGGCATGTGTATTACCCATTCCATCATCCTGGACACATGGGACCTGTATCAAATATCTTGGATACGCAAGTATTAGATATCTTATCTTTAGGTTGTATTACTATGTATCTCTCTCTACATTAGTATATGTGGATTTAATGTCACTATACTATTCGCCCTGATGAACCCTTATATCTGACAGGGGGAAACGCATCGGCCTGGTGTAGGAAATTATATATATGATGGGGATTGTGTATTCAAAGCTTTTTTCCACTTATCTGTGTGTTTGAATATTTGATGGATTCTATTTAAACAGTATATGTAGGATATCTCTACTCTACGGAGAGAAGTAGTTCCCTATGAATTGAATGGCGATTCATCATTATGGTGGAGCGCTCCTAGGATATATCTGATGGACGCACGACCATTCTTGTAATAGATTGTGTTTAAAATATCGAGTATTTATTACTATTTACAGTATCCCTAAAGTAGGGAATTGTAGGGATTGATAGTAAGGGATTAGGTTCCAGGTAGGGGCGCCCTTACTGGGGCGATTACCCTACGTGTCTTTTGGTTAGGTTAGGGTATTTAGGTGGATTGAGGGTCTTAGTAGGGTAAGTATAGGTTTTATTATTGTTCTAATAAAAGGTATGTTTTAATTCAATCTATTTAGCTGCTAAATGATGTCTATGGTGTAGTTTGTTTTTTACCAGGTGTGGGAGCATAAGAAACACTTTTGTTGTCTTTCCACCTGGTGGACACAGATGGGTTCCGACACGTCATAGCCCTGGCATGCCCCCAAAATCAGATGCCGAGCAGGCATTTCTTTGCCAGAAAAGCTGTCCCTGGCCAGGCCCACCCCTTTGCAGAAAAGATCTCTAGCGCATTGGCTGCATCTGTGTCTACCAAAGTCCATCTCACTACAGACACATGGATTAGAAGGCATGGTCAAGGATTTTACATCTCAGTGACTGCTCACTGGGTGAGTTTGGTGGATGAAAGTGACTCTGGTGGTGGGTGTCGTCCGACAGTCTTCAACACTGCCGGGATGTAGCTGAGTTCAGATCCCCAACCTTGAGGGGTAGTATCATGTGCCAAGAGAAACCAGGCTGTTCTCAAATTAATTTGACTCAGAGACGGTCAACACACAGGTCACTAGCTGTGGACAGCTCTGCGTACTGAGAATGACCAGTGGCTGGGTGCTAAGAACCTGGCGCCAGGCAAGGTGGTGTGCAACAACGGGAGCAATCTCCTTGCTGCCTTTAAGATTAGTAGCCTTATGCACATCCCTTTCCTTGCACTCGTCAATAACCTGGTTGTGCAGAAATTTCTCAAGCGCTACCCGGGTCTTGACTATCTGCTGAGGAAGGCACAAGGTCTTATCTCACACTTCCGGCGTTCGCACCCTGCTTTGGCATGACTGCCAGCGTTGCAGCGTGATCTGGGCCTCCCCATCCACTGTCTGATATGTGATGTGGCAACACGCTGGAATTCCACCCTCCACATGCTCCAGCAATTGTGGGTGCAGCGTAATGCTATTATGCAGTATGAAATGCCACATGGCCTGACTAGCAGTGGTGTGGACCTTGGGGTGTTGACCCATAGAGAGTGGAGACAGGTTAAAGGGGTTGTCTCGCTACAATGATTGGGTTTTAATTAAAAGATCTTTAAAAAACAAGCAGCTTTGCAATATATGTTCATTACAAATTTCCTACTGATTTTGAGTTAGCCCTGTTAGCAGGAGTGCATCAGCTCCTCAAATCTCTATAGCAGCCGACCTGTTGATCCTTATCTTACTGGCGGTCAGGTCTGAATGACTCCTCAGTCTTTGAAGACAGGTCAGAGCAGAGAGCCCCTCCCACACAGAATGCTTCTGTAGTGGAGGGAGGGGGGAGGGAGGACTCTGGCATCTGTGTCCATGCTGCCTGGATTAACCCTGTGTGTGCCTGCTTCCTCCTGCTCTCTACACAGATAGATGTGACAGCAGTGACCCTGTCTGTTACTATAATCATGATGTGTCTTTGGAACTGTGACTATACTAATACTATACAGATCAGGCATGTGAATACTTTATGCTCTCCTGTATTAGTGAGACATCCTGAGTATAGTAACACTTCCCTTGTTGTTGCTGGAGATGTGGAGACTTGTAAGCTAAGCAGGGGATATAGGAACACTTGCATCCTCTCTGCTCTGTTATTAGCACACCACTTCACATTCCTCTCTACACTCATAGATCAGCCCTCTCCTGCAACAGACCTAGGCAGGCACACACAGGGTGAACTCTGGCAGCAAACCCCCTCCCCCCCTGTATAGAAGTTACATAGCTGCCTGTGTGCTGATGGGAGGGGGAAGAGGGAGCAGAAGAGACAGACAGCTAGCACGCCCCTCAGTTCAACTTACCAGGCTCACTGACAGGCTGAAAGCTCATAATGAGACAACTCCTTTAAGGATCTCTGCACCATCCTTGGCAATTTTGAAGAGACCACCAAAATGGTCAGTCGGGATGATGCCTTTGTCAGCATAACCGTTGTGGTTCTATTTTTATTGGAACACGCGTTAGGCACTCTGTGGCAGCAGGTTCCACCAGTGAGGAAGGAGGAGGAGGTGGACACAGAGCCTTATTCGCCAGACGATGTAGACAGCCCAAGTGTTTCGCAATTGTATAGGTCTTCTTTAGGCGGTGTTTCGAGGTCAAGGGCAGGTGCAGGACGGCAGGTCAGCTCACAGAGTAGAGCGCATGAAGCTAGCCAGGGCTTTAGTGATGGTCAGGATGAGGAAGTGGAGAAGGCGGGGGTGGAAAGCACCGGTACTGATTACCTTTCAAGGGTAAGAGATTGGCACAGATTACAGGAGAAGGAGGAAGAGGAGTAAAATTCCGTTAGTGCCCTTCGACCCTGAGGCTTGGAAGATCACGGCAGCATCTCACACATGAGTGCTTGAATGCTACATTGCCTGCAATATGATCTGTGCATCAAGGCAATAAAAATGAACAGCGAGATAAAGAGGCGGAGGGATCCTATCCAGTTTGAACTGTGGCATATTAACTGCTTGCAGACACGGAACAGTGAGCTAGTTCTTTGTGAGGACTCCATCTGCCGGAGGAGGGAAGGGATTTCAGCGCTGACACCCAGCTTCGCTGGAGACTACACAGGGGTTTTTTACATTTTTTTCCCAGTAGCGCTGCAAGCACAAAACAATCACCATGCCTAAGAGAAAGGTCAATGCTGCTGATGCTGGTGATGCCAAGGATGAGCCCAAGAGAAGGTTGGCATGATTGTCAGCTAAACCAGCTCCACCAAAAGCCAAACCAAAGTCAAAAAGGGAAAAGGCAGCAGTAAAGGAACAGTCTGAGGACAAAAAAGTTCCAGCAAAGGGAAAGAAAGGAGCGAAGGGAAAAAACAGACTGAAGAAGCTAACAAAGAAGAAAGGAATCCAAATCTGAATAACCTACAACTGTTCAAGTCTTTTATCAGTGGTTCCTGTACCTCCCTTATACTTTTCAGAGGAATATTTTTATCAGCTATTCTATTTTGTAAATGCAAGTTTTTTAGTAGTTTAATTCTAGATAACACATTTTTAAAATAGGATGGCATCCCACCAAGTCTTTGTTTTTGAGCTTTTTAAATTGTATTAAGTAGTTTGGAATGTTATGCCCATTATATTATATGCAGTTGTCAATTGTCTAGGATTGCGATGAGGTGGTACCTGAACGAGAGGAGAGGGGTGCGAGAACGTATTTTTTCTGACAAGACAGTTAAATATGTAAAAGAAACTTTTATTTTTTTCTTCTTTGTGACCTAATGCCTTCTGCTATCTTACTAGCAGACTCCCTGACATGTTCCTATACTGGCTGACATGGATGACATTTTTTATTTGTCTTAACATTTTAACTGTTCTCTGTACTAGTGATGAGCGAATAGTAAAATGTTCGAGTTCGAGTCGAATCTTGAACTTTGAGAAGTTCGGTTTGAACTTCGAGTTGAACTCAAACTCGAAGTTCGAACCCCATTAAAGTCAATGGGAGAAGATGTTAGGGTTAATTTTTATACCTATAAAGGTGAAGGAACCTTAATTAATCCAAACAGTCCCCAAAAAACTGGACTTTACGTGGGCATGAAATTGTAATGCGCCAAAAAATGTACGCTGCTCCTCTATAACACAATGCCCCCCCTTTTCGGGCCCATTACTTTAATAGTAATGATTGTTATGTGCCTCCTTGCAAAAATGCCCCTGTAGGCAATTAATAACTCCCAATGTATGCTATGTTCCCGTTTGCACAAGCGCCTAAAATGGCATTGCGCCTTTTTGAGAGGATCGTACTTTTAGGTTAACCACCCGACCCTCTCTCCCCGTTTTGTCCCCTGTATAGGTTACATCATCAATCATCGAACCTTAAAAGATTTACATGTGCAGCCCCAATTTCGGAATATGTACCGGGCCGATCAGGCCATTCACAACCCTCAAAATTTTTTAAGGGGGCCCCTAAAATACTCTTCTCGGTCTGGCCTCCCAAGACTCTAAATGGCTTTCACACACATTTGTCCCCCCCTAACTGGGCACTCACGGGGACTTACTGTTATAGATGTAGTCTGGGTGGGCATTTTTCACCCATTTTTCTTTTGAAAAACCCCCCCCTTTTTATGAAAATAGGGATTTTTAAAAAATTTGGGCCCTTCTCCCCCTTCGTCTCACCCATACCCCCTTTTTGTTTTGAAAGCTCTCACGAGCAGGGCCCTCACCTTGTGTCTCTCTGTAAAAACTTTAATGTGTAATGTCTGTCGTTTACCTTGAATTTGTAAAGTGCTGCGGGAAAATTTTTGGCGCTATTAAAAAAAATTTTTTTATTTTTTTTATTTAATGCGCCTTAAAAACTGCCCCGGCTTTGCCCCAAATTTTTGGACATGAAAACTATTAAAATAGCACGTCAAACGTGATGTCGAACACAAACATTTACTCGAACGAACAGTAAAATGTTCGGATCAGCTCGAATTAAAAAAAATCGTGAAGTTCGACTCGAACTTAACTTTTCTCCAACGGTTCAATCAACACTAATGTGTACCCATATTGTCATGCATATAATTTTTCAAAACTAAGAAAAAAAAATTTACCTGGTGTTGGATTTCCCTTTTAAAAAAAAAAAAAAAGAAAAGCGTTACTGGGTGGCCCATCTCCGATCATGTTACAAGAAAAATTTTCTCCCCCCACACAAATTAAAGTAGAAGCAGGAATTTGAGAAAATGCTCCCCTTGACTGACCCGAGACATTTTTGAGTTTCCATTCTAATGTCACAGTGGAACAAAGTCAGCAACGGGGGGTCAGCCCGTAGGGAAAATTTCAAATTTTGCCACAGAGGCGGTGGAAAAAAACCCTATGGGTGACATTTGGCAATCTTTTTTTACCACCTCACCAACAACTGCAAGGCAGGGCAGCATTCAGACACACAGAGACTGCCTAAAGACCATGGTCCATGACTACCTGCAGCTCAACTCCGATGTTTTTGGACTTAGTCTGGACCCATTCAACTTCTGGGTGTCCATACTGGGTGAATGGCCTGTGTTTGCTTGACACATCATAGAAGTTTTATCCTGCCCAGCAGCCAGCGTTTTCTCGGAACGCACATTCAGCACAGCTGGCGGGGTGATAACTGATAAACGTATCTATCTTTCCCCTTAAAATGTGGATCGTTTGACATTTATAAAAATGAATCAAGCGTGGATCTCTGACCATTTTGTTGCCCCGGTTGTCGATGTCACTGACCAGTAAACTGTAGCATGTTTTCTTGGCAATGTGAAATACACATTTAAAATACACTACATCTCATGTCTGTAGTTCCTGTGCCTGCTGCTTCTACAAATTGTATTCTACTGCTGCCAATAGCTAGATTTACAAGTCTTACGGCTGAATTTATTTTGAAATATACAGCTGTATGAACACTGCATACACCTCTTACTCCTCCTCCTTGTAGCTCTCTAAGTCTTTATATTTTAAATGCCTCTACCTGTACTACCACCAAATGTACTAAGTCCTGTTATCCTGACATCCTGTTATCCAGCGACAGTCCCAAAACATCACTGCTCTAGGGAAGATCTGCATGGAGAAATGGGCCAACATACGAGCAACAGTGTGTGCCAACCTTGTGAAGACCTACAGAAAACGTTTGACCTCTGTCATTGCCAACAAAGGATATATAACAAAGTAATGAGACACTTTTGTTATTGACCAAATACTTATTTTCCACCACAATTGACAAATAAATTATTTCCAAATCAGAAAATGTGGTTTTCTGAATTTGTTTTCTCATTTTGTCTCTCATAGTTCAGGTCTACCTATGATGTCAATTACAGGCCTCTCTCATCTTTTTAAGTGGGAGAACTTGCACAATTGGTGGCTGACTAAATACTTTTTTTCCCCACTGTATATGTGGATCACAGTAACGCACTGGTATATTTCAACGGTATGTGAACTTAAAATCTGGCAATATTACACTTTTGGCGTTGAGTAAGATTTAGCAAGAGAGAGAACTCTATTTCCTGGATATATATCTGTATGACAATAACACACAATATATTTGAAAGGTATTTCACCCCCAAAACTGCCAAAACTGAACCTTTCACCACTCAGTATCATTTTCAGCACTCTTTGCCTCCAGGCAGTAAACATCTGTCCTCATCCTGTGTTGATACAAACACACAGCTCTTTACAAAATACGGCTTTGATAATTGTGCTTTAACTGTAAGGGGACATTCAAACGTTTTATTTACAACACCTACTGGCGCGCCATAAACATTTTTATTGTGCAGTTGAAATACACATGCTCTGAATGATGGCACATATTTTACATTGCAGTCTATGAGAAGTGTACTTGAACATTGTTTGGGCATATTTCGGCACGTGTTTTGGCACAAAATAAATGCCAAAATACTCCGTGTCAACATACCCCTGTGTTTGTCACATGACCATGACAGATTTTTATGCACTGAAAGTAGACAATGAAGCTTCCTATTAAATGACAGCAATCAGAGATCTTGAAACTGTGAGCAATTGATACAGAATGGATACTGGGTGACTGTATGGCTATGTTCACACGATGTATTGTGTTTCAGGAGCTCACGCTGATCAGCGCATACTTCTGCGTACTCCAGACCGCCGGCCCCATAGACATGCTTTTCTCGCGGTGCGTATTCACCACAAGTAATTTACATGTCACTTATCTCCCCGCACGTAAAATACGATTGTATTGTACGAGCGGGGAGAGGAGGCGTAATCCATAGTTCTCTGTGAGAACTATGGATTACCGTAATTTCGGCGCGCATATCACCTGTATTACAGCCAAATACATGGCGAAATGCGCGCTGAAATTTCCCCGTGTGAACATACCCTATAACTTTACATCCTAAAATAAATAACCGTATTTATTAATCTGGAATACCACCTTAAACCTTAATAACTATTACTATGTATCTATTGTGCAAATAAGGTACACCACCTGTTTTCCCAGACTTCTACTAAAGTGCTTGTTGTTTCCAAAGTTGCATTATAAGATATCACAGAAAAAGCTCAATAGTGGCCACAGATTGAATTATCAAATATTCACTGACTGAGGGCAAAATCCATGGTTAAATTATAACTTTCAATTCTAATCTGGCACATTGACACCAGAGTAATCCATGAGTCATCCAATTAAATATTAATCCAACGTGAAAAAATTCAGAAAATTATATAAATCACATAACCATAAAATTGGTATACTTGTGTAACCCCAGCTTTGTCAGTTTCCTCTGGGGTCCTTGGTGGGTTCCGATCTATTTTCCTTCTTGTTTTCCTCAGTGGGAGCTATAGTGAAGGTAGAGAATAGGGGGCATAAGGACGCAATACTAATCCTATCTCTCCCCTATAAATGCCCTTTGTGACCATGGAGTAATGGCCCTGACAAGGGTGGCCCTGTATCCAGATACCACGCTCTACTTGGCCTTGTTCTTACTCTGACTGACCACAACACCTTCATGCATATAACGTGCATGAAACACATAATAATCCACAGGTATTTATGATCATAACCAATATCCTAATGCATTTCCCCTCCGCCAGTAGCTACAGAGGTTTTACCTCATGCATATTGTTGTGTTACAATACACAACATATGCATGAAAGTGCTGTGGTCAATCAGAGTGAGAACATGGCCGAGCGGAGGTATCCAGATACAGGGTCATTCTTGTTGGGGCAATTATCCCATTGTTACAATGGGCATTTATAGGGGGGACATAGAGTTAGTGTTGCATTCTTATGCCCCCTATCCCCTACCTCCACTATAGCTTCCACTGAAGAAAACAAGGAAGAGAATAGGACGGAACCCAATGAGAAGCCATGAGGAAACTGACAAACAGTGAGTGACACAAGTATTACACATAGAGATGGGCGAATTTCCCGAAATTCGGTTCGTTCACTTCGCCGAATTTCTCGGCAAAAAATAACTTCGTTCCGAATTACTTCGGGACGAATCACGTTAAAAAACAGCTATTTCCAGGCTGCACAGAGCCTGCAGGGTGCTGTAGAACGTTGTGCCAAGCTTAAATATGCAGAGGGAGCTTGGATTGGTCTTCATACAATGTTGTGTTTTAGTATGACACGCAGATGACTGCCGCCACTCTTAGAATCGCTTCACTCTAAAATTCCCTGGGCACTTAAGAGGGCAAAACTGACCAAAAAACTGAAGGGGGAATGTAGCCTGATAAAGTCATGGCAGCGACAGCTGGAAAAAAACAAGCTGAGGGCTCAGGGGGCAACATCAGTGACAGAGTGTGGAGGTGACGGCGGCAGCCACAGCAGCATGAGGTCAGAGAGTGGCACAATGACATTCTGGAGGTGGCAAAAACAGGAGTAGGCCAAAGAGTGGCACAATGACACAGTGTGGAGTTGACGGCATCAACAGCAGCAGCAGCATGAGGTCAGACAGTGGCACAATGACATACTAGAGGTAGCAAAAACAGGAGTAGGCCACAGAGTGGCACAATGACACAGTGTGTAGGTCACGGCAGCAGCCACAGCAGCAGCATGAGGTCAGACAGTGGCACAATGACAGAGTGTGTAGGTCACGGCATCAGCCACAGCAGCAGCATGAGGTCAGACAGTGGCACAATGACAGTGTGTAGGTCATGGCAGCAGACACAGCAGCAGCATGAGGTCAGACAGTGGCACAATGACAGAGTGTGTAGGTCACGGCATCAGCCACAGCAGCAGCATGAGGTCAGACAGTGGCACAATGACAGTGTGTAGGTCATGGCAGCAGCCACAGCAGCAGCATGAGGTCAGACAGTGGCACAATGACACAGTGTGTAGGTCACGGCAGCAGCCACAGCAGCAGCATGAGGTCAGACAGTGGCACAATGACATTCTGGAGGTGGCAAAAACAGGAGTAGGCCACAGAGTGGGACAATGACACAGTGTGTAGGTCACGGCAGCAGCCACAGCAGCAAACAAGAGGTCTGAGAGTGGCACAATGGCATTCTGGAGGTGGCAAAAACAGGGTAGGCTACAGAGTGGGACAATGAACAGTGTGGAGGTCATGGCAGCAGCCACAGCAGCAGCATTGAGGTCAGACAGTGGCACAATGGGCATTCTGGAGGTGGCAAAAACAGGAGAGGCCACAGAGTGGGACAATGACACAGTGTGTAGGTCACGCAGCAGCCACCGCAGCAGCATGAGGTCAGACAGTGGCACAATGACAGAGTTTTGTAGGTCACGGCATCAGCCAAAAGCAGCAGCATGGGTCAGACAGTGGCACAATGGGCAGTGTGTTGGTGACGGCAGCAGCCACAGCAGCAGCATGCGGTCAGAACAGTGGCCCCAATGACATTCTGGAGGTGGCAAAAAACAGGAGTAGGCCACAGAGTGGGACAATTGGGCACAGTGTGGAGGTCACGGCAGTAGCCAGAGCAAACAGCATGAGGTCAGACAGTGGCACAATGACATTCTGGAGGTGGCACAAACTGGAGTAGGCCACAGGTGGCACAATGACAGAGAGGGGGAGGTGACGGCGGCGCGCAGCATGAGGTCAGACAGTGGCACAATGACAAATTTGGAGGTTGGCAAAAAACAGGAGGGAGGCCACAGAGTGGGACAATGACACGTGTGTAGGTCACGGCAGCAAACCACGCAGCAGCATGAGGTCAGACATGGCACAATGACTTCTGGGGGGGGCAAAAAACGGGAGTAGGCCAAAGGTGGCACAATGACGGGTGGGGGGGTGACGGCGGCGCAGCTGAGGTCAGACAGGGGGCACATGACAGAGTGTGGAGGTGGGTGGAATTCAGTCCTGGTAAAAGTGTTGGTGGCAGATGGAGAAACGTCAGAGATGGTGGCATCAGGGGGGTGGCGGCGTAGATTAGGGCTGAGGCAGGTGTTTAAACCCCAGACTCATTTCTCACATTTTTGGATGAGGCGTCATGGTGATGTAGTCTGACCCCTAAGGATTGGGGGGGTGGGGAAAATTTGGGCCCCGATCACCCCTGATTCTTTGACAAAGGTCAGCGTTCCATTTCCGTGACAAGGGGTTTTCCCCTTTGGGGGTAAGATGGCCCCCCCGCCGCACTGAAAAACCCGCTCTGATGCCACACTCTGGCGGGCAGGACAGCTTCTCCACTGAAAAAATCGGAAAGTTGGGCCAACTTTCCAGTTTGGCTGCCAGTAGTCCAGCGGATTTCAAATTGGGGGTGGCAGAGTGCTACCCAAATAGGCCACCCCCTTTTGGTTCAGGGTTGTAAAAGTTGCTGCTGTGTGCTGGCGACTGCCCTTCCTACTAGGCGGGTGAAGGAAGTGTAGTCAGTGACTCCAGACTTGGTTGCTGTGTGGAGCTGGTACGCCCCTCCCCCCCCCAAACCTTCCCCACAGCGGGGCCCGTAGTACGTGGCGCTGAAAAAACCCCCGGTAGCCCTTTTAAGGGAGGGACGATCCCCACATAGGCAGGGCAAAATGATAGGGAGGTTTTCCCCTATATATTTAAATTTGTCCTCCCTCTCAATGTGGGGAAAAAGGGTCCCCCTTTTTTAACGGTAGCAGGGTCCCAATAGGGTGGAGAGCCAAAAGTCATCCCTCTGCCGGATGTGATTTTGGCTGTCCTGCCCGGGAAATCAGCATGCTGCGGGCCATTGACAAAGTGACTCCCAGGGGGTCCCCGCCTTATCTCCCCGTATATGCCACGGGGCTTGGGGTCATTGCCTGTTTCCTCATCTCCATCTCCCCTCCAGTGTCCTGCTTCCCCTCTTGTCACCTGGGTAGAAAATCCACTCATTTCACCCCGACAATGCTTCTGCTCCAAGTCCTCCTCCTCCCCCATTTCAGTCCCCCCCGGACTCATGTGGCCCCGAGATGTAGTGCCACGTTTCCCGTCCCCTGCCCCGCGATTTTTCAGCTCTGTTCCAGGACTGAAGAGTGGAAGCGTTATTATCCCCTATCCCGGGGACTGCAAATAATGTGGCCCCCTCGAAAGGGCCCCAACAAACGGCAGGTGTCACGCATGAGCTGCCATGGTGACATCAAAGTTACCAGGGGGAGTACTCCTGTCCGCCCGGATCATCAAAAAAATCGTTAATGGCCTTTCTTGTTTTCCCACAATCGGTCCAAAAATGTGCAGGCTGGAATTTTTAAAAAGGGTTTGGAAAAAATGCATATCGAGTGGTTGGGGGGAGGCCGTTCTGCCCCCTGCAACTCGAGGGGGTGTTCCTGGCTTTGTAGGGAATTTGGATGAAGTGCCATGCCCCAGTTTCCCGGCCATTTTAAAGGGAAAACTTTTGAAAATCGGTGGAAAAACTTCAGGAACCTTTTCACAACCAGATTGAACACATGCCCCCTGCAGGGAGCATGGGACCATTTTCCCCAAAATTTTTCCTTTTTGGTTTTTTCAGAGGGGGGGGGGGGACCCCAAGGGTTTCCTTTCCTATTGTTTTCGGGGCAAAACCAATTGGGGGGGGGCCCGGGGGGGGGTTTGCGGGGTTGGGGGGCGGGGGGAGGGGAAAAGCCACAAAAATTTTGAAATTTCTTGCTGGGGGGGAAAAGGAAAAAAGGGGGGGGAGGGGGGAAGGGGGTTCCCCCCCTGTGGGGGAACCCCCCTTGTTGGCCGAAAAAAGGCCCCCAACCAAGGTTGTAGGAAACCCGCCGGTTGGGCACCCCTGGCCCCACACAAAGTGGGTATGATGGAAACCCGTACTTGTGGAGGGTGAGGGTGGGGGTTGGGTGGTGGTGGAGGAGGAGGGGGGGGGACTTGGCGAAAGGGGCCGCAGTTTTTTACCCAAGTGGAGGAGTTGGGGGAAAACCCGGGCTCCTGTCCAATTTTTTGGGGGTGCCATGGCCCGGGAAACACATTCAAACCCAGTGGGCTGGGGAAAGGACATGTACTGGCCCTGACTGTAGTTTCAGCTCCAGAGTTTTCCCCGCTCCGGCACAAGCCATTAGTTCTTTCCCCCAACGGGTGCAGAGTTTCCCCCATTTTTGGGAAAGGGGGGGGACTGCCAAACACCCAAAAACTTGGAAAGGGGGTTACGGTCAGCTTTTTTGCACCCTTTGGGTGGTTTGGGGCTTTTGTTGTCGTTTGCTATTGCCTCGCCGAACGACTTTCTGGGGCCCTGAGTACCAGGAGCAGGAGGGTTTTGGACCGGGGGGATTTTTGTCAAAGAGAAAAAAGCTCCCTTCTGAAAAAGGGGGGTGGAGCCCTTGGGCTGGTGCAATTTGCATGTGGCCGCCCGCTGCTGTTTTCTGCGGCGGTTTAGGAGGGCCACCCTCCCCACCCTTTTTTCCAAAGGCCCCCGGGATGGTGAAAGCTGCATGTGTTGACCCCAGGGTTGGGGGCCAACGTTTTGCTCCCCGGCCCCGCTTTACTTTCGGGCCCCCCCGATTTTACATATACAAATATTACACTTTTCCGGGTGTCCCCTTTGCAAAAAAAATGCCCCAAAAAGCCGAGTATTGGATTTTTCAGCCAAAAGCTCTGCACTGAGTTTACTACTTTCCGCCGCTGGGGCCCCGCTTTAGCCCTGGCCGGTACCCTTTTTTGGGAACCGCGGGAAACGGGTTTTTAACCCCCGGGGGGGGTTTGGGTCCGATCCCACCCCTGTTTCTATCCCTTTCTGACTCACGGGGCCCCACGCCCCTTGCTGGCTGCGCCGTGCCTGACGCGCAAGCTGACACCCCTCCCCTTTTCCTGACGATGATGAATCCCCTTTTCCTCACCCGGGGTCCCCAAAATTTCGGTCGGCTAAAATTTATCATCTATTTTTTGTTTTATCATCAAATGCTGTCCTCATCACCCGGGGTTGGGATGCAGAGGGCCCGACCCCCCACAACCATTTACCCCCCATGCCCCTCTCAACCCTCTATACTTTTTGGGCCTTTCTTTCAAGAAAACAGGGGAAATTGGGCCCATTTTTTTCGCTTTCCAAGTAGCTTTCTGATGCTCTCCTCCAAAAAAGTTATCCCGCTATAAAATTTGGGACTGAGCCCCGCCAAAATAGTGATCTCTGGCTTTAGGGAACCCGGATGGGACAAAAGGGCGGGTTGAGGGCAGGGGAGGGGGGCTGAAACCCCTCCCGGGCCATGCAACTAAGGGTTTTTTGTCTGACGGGTTACCACCGAATCTTGGCTGGGGGTTGTCAGATGTCAAACTGGGAGGAAGTGGGAAAGGCCTAGTCAACCAAACAAGAAACCCCTTTGGGGTTTTATTTAGCACAAAAAGGGTGCTAGATGACAGCGGAAGTTGTGGCCCCCAAACCCAGTGACCCTGTGCGCACGTCCCCCTTTCTGTGCCCCGCGGGCTGGGCCTGTTAAAAAATTTGTTTCCTCTGCCCTTTTTAGGTTTAAGGGGGTGCCACCTCTTGGGCTGAATACGGGTTTTCCCCTTTAAAAATGTTTCAAACACTGTTTGATGAAGATATCCCGTATTTGATAAAACACACCAAGTTTTGGGGCTCCAAATGAACCCAAAAGAAATTGGGTAACCCTTTGGGTATTAAAATTTCGCTCCCCAAATGGGAGGAAAAATTGATTGTAAATTTTGTCCGGGTTTAAAAAACCCCTGTGTGTTTAATAAATGTAAAAACAAAAAAAAGGCTTAAATTAAACCTTTCGGATTATGAATTAGCTACAGAATTTCTTTGTGGGTTTAAAAAAAAAGTTTCTTTTTTTCTGGTACAAATGAGAAAAAACGCTTTAATTAACCCCTGGGTGTAAATTGCGCAAAAGAATTGAGCCGCCAAAAATGAAGTGGTATTGGGGAAAATTGGGAAAAAAGCTGTTTCTTTAAAAGAATACAAAAAGGAAACTGGCTTAGATCCCCCCCTTTGATATTCAAAGTGGTGAGAGATTGGATTTAAAAGATATGCAGTGCAGGGGGGGGGCCCTGAAAAAAGGGGGAAGGCAAAAACTGGGGAAAAAATTTTTAAAAATCCAATACCCCATTAAAAAATTGGGGAAAAATTTTTTTAGAAAAAGGTTTTTGAAAAAGGAAAGGGCCCCTTGTTTTTTCTTGGGGGGAAAAAGAAAAGCTGAGGGGCCCCCCCTTTTAACCAAAAAAAACGTTGTAATTAAAAAACCCTCAAAATTCCTTTTGTTTTAGTTAAATAAACTATCCCCAATCAGCCCCGGCAGCACCTTCCCCGATAGTACATTGGGGAGGAGTGTGGCTCCGCCCAGGCCCCCCGGACTTATATTTGTGCCGGGGGACCCTACAGAATCCCCCGGGTTAAAGATTTGGGGGTTCATTCCCCTGCAAAATGTCCCTTTGGGGTATGCCCTTTTCCTCCCAGGTGGGTTTTCCCCTGTAACCCCCATTTTGAAACGCAAACCCAAATTTTTTCAATCAAAAACACCACTTTGTTCACCCCGAAGTACCCCCAAACCCCCGACCTTTTGTTCAGAACCCAAGTTTTCCTGAAATTCCCAAACGAATTCCCTTCGTTAGGAAAACAATTGGGCCCCTCTCTAATTTTCACCAAAAATTTGTCAATTTATGCAAATTTTTTTAATTGGAATTAAAAATTAATTGAAGGGAAGGGTGGATATATTTTTTAATACATCTGTTTGGGATTCCCTTTTGGGGGGCAGAAAAGGCAGGGGAAAAAGAGGCAAAAAAGCAAGAGGGAGGGGTTAAGAGGCTGTAAATGTATTCACAGTAGCGTAGGGGGGGCCCTTTTATATCTTCCCCTGATGGGCCCCTAAACCAAAAATCAAGATGTGCCCCCAGAATTTACTCCCTGTGGGGCCCCAGAAACCAAACCCAACACTGAAATAAAAAGTATCTAGGGGGAAAAAGCTCTGAAAATTTTAAAAAGTTTTGGTAAATACAAATTTAAAAAGACAAAAATGTCCATAAAGTTCCCCAGAGGTGGGGGAAAAATTGGTCATGAATTTTTCATACCTTTTTTGGTTTTTCCCCCCCCCCCCCTTTGTTTTAAGAAAATATCCCGCAAAATTTGGTTTTTTAAAAATGTTTTACTAGCACACCCAAAAAAGCCCAAAACCAAAAAAAAAGTTTTAGCTAGGCATATTTGGACCTTTACTGGGGCCCCGTTAAACCCGAAAAGCATTGATTTTCCACGTTGGGGGGTAAAATTGATGAGATTAACCTGGGATTTAAAAATGCCCAAACCCGTCTCTAATCAATTTTAGATTGTAAACCGCCTTAATGGGCTTGAAAGATCACCCAAAAACACAGACCCCCTAATGTGAAAATAGTGCACCAAATTTTTTTACTTAAATTTGGACGCCCAATTTTGCCAAATTTTTTAAAATGATTACATTAAAATAATGTTTTAATTGGCCTTTAATTTTTTATTTTTGTGGGGATTAAAGAATTGCTGCAGTTTAAAAAGGATGTTTACCATATCCCCTTGGTTGTAAAAAAGAAAATTTTTTCAATAATGAGAATAAATGTCACCGATCTAATGCTCACTGATTTCATAAGTCTAGGGCCACTTTGTCTAAAAAAAAATTCTTGACACACCTTTTGTCATAGTTTTTTTTTTCAGTATCCCAACAACTTCTGGTACAAATACTTGCCTGATAATATCTGTGAAAGGCCATCCTACAGATTGACCAAATGTTGCACCCATTCCCAAATTTTACCTGATCTATCCACAATTCTATCCACATTTCTTTGAAGGGACAGTTATAATGCAGCAATATTTTTGTTGCTTGAATATATTTATAATACATTATATAATAATCATGATAATAATATTAACGAGCATTCTGCGAAGTGAAGGAGTTTGTGGTATCATCTCTGGTGGTCTCTGTTGTAAACAAGTTGAATGATAAAATAGTGAAAGGGTTAATGATAACATGTCTGGTTGCTAGGGTGGTAAAGGGGTTCATTTATTTCATACATGGTGTTCATGGTGGGTAGTCAACCTTCATGGCTTCACTACAGTCTAAGGAAAATGTTGTTCTAAAGAATATTCCTAGTGATTTAGAGTGGCTGTGGGACAATGGTGTCAAAATGTTAATAAGTAAAAACACCTAAGTGGCATTGTCATTGTTTATGTAGTGTAAGAACGTTTATGCCTTGATATAAATAATTTAGGCTCTGTTCACATCTGCATCGGAGGTTACATTTGAAGCCTCCGACGCAGAGGTGGAACCAGACCTGTTTTTCAACACCCGATGAACCCCATTTACTATAATGGGTTTGTCGGGTTTCCTCCATGGTGTCCTATATTTACCAAATAAAATCTTCATTGCAAGCTTGGACCAGGCCTTATAAAAAATCTAAATATAATGGCCAAAAGATTTCTATAAAAAAACTTTAATTGCAGTTTGATATACTTTTATTTATATTCATACAAAATAAAATATTTGAATTAAATTTACCACAAATGTAGCAACAATTAGGAACTTAAGTACTCTTCTCACGTGTCTCAATTGCAGTCATGTGAATTATTTCATAAATGAATGAACTGAGGCAGAAATTCATACTTCACTATCAGCATCCTCATGATGCCTCTCTATTGCCAATATGGCAGAGGATACACTGATTTGTAATAAAGATAAAAACACAGATTGAAATTTAGATATGAATTTGACTGTTGTAATAATTTGTTACAGAATGAAAGTGATTATGAATTCATGCTAAGGAAACTTACCCTTATCAGAGTCATGGCTAAAATAAGAAAATAAGAAAAAGCTGTAAGCACATTATGAAGCAAGTACTCAGTATATATTCTGTGCATAACCTACACACTTTAGAATACGTATAGAATTCATGGTGACCCACACTTGTCGTCATTGTATCAGTTTCAGTGTTGAAGCTTATGAACAAAAATAACTTTTTACATATTGTATCATTAAAGGGGTTTTATCATTTGAAGCTTTCGCAGACTTGAGCTGATTCAGTTTCAAATCTATGGGTGTGTCTCTCCTCCCAGGAGGCATGTCTTCCCTTACTGAAGAGTTGTGACATCATCATTCTGTGTGAAACAGGGGAAGGGACAGGGCGTCAGCTCTGCAGACCTCCTGCAGTGTTCTCATGGCTGCAGGGTTCTCATGCTTCTGGCTGCACAACCTCCTTGTAACCAGGGCCCCTGTATTGCTGAAATAAGAACACCTGTAATGGTTTAATCAGTCATACACACAGCCTGAACGGATGAAACACATGTGAGGGATGCACACTGCCCCCGCCCTCCTCCCCCTCTGTTATCAGGAAGGATGTAGAGCAGACTGTATAAGGCTGTGTTATATGGGGGGCACACAGGGTATAAGGCTGTTATATGAGGGGACAGTGAATCTCTCAGCTAGATAGTCAGTAATTGCCCAGATCATTCATCTTAGAGCTGGGAGATGAGCATAGAACCAGCAGCCCTCTCAGGCAGTTAGTTTCACTTTTGATTTACACAGCTCTGAGGGGAGTAAGTACAGAGTGCAGGCAGCCAATCACAGAACAGGGGGCATTTCCTATTTGGGGGCATGTCCAAACAAGCTGAACGACATATCAGTCATCCAACCACAGAAAAAGGGGAAGTGTCCTGTCCAGCTGCAGCAGTAATAGCTATAGTTGCACAGTTTAGCTCATATATGCTATACTAAGTGACTTAGGTAATGCAAACCAATTATAAAAGTGCTTATTTCTACTGTCCCCATAATTTGAGATGCAATCTTTGAAGTGAGAAAACCCCTTTAAAGCTACTTATCCATACCCAATGGCAATGTATATATGCAACTGGCCAGAATTTTTCCTATAAAAAAACTACATCACCAGAATCATAAAATTGTAACATGTGGATATTTCCAAAATATTGCTGACATACTAAGGACCTACAAGAAGGAAGCAAAGTGTATAATAAGCAACAAAAAGTTTCTATGAGCAAGGGGACCAGAGCAATCACTCCCCTTTCAATTAAATAAATAAAAACAACACACTCAGTTTTGATACTAAAGGCTGGGTTATTCATTATGGGTATCCTAAATACAGAGGGTGACGTAATTTTGGTGTATTTTGCGGCAAAAAAACTTTTGACGCCATATTCTCAATATAAATGAAACGTAATATACCAAAACTAGGTGCATTACACAGCGGGCACAACACATTGTAATGCACCTAAAAAGGCACATTAAATATAGTAGCAATGATACGCTGTGCACTTCCATAACGCAACGCACCTTTCAAGGCGCATTACATACACTAGTAATGATAAGTTATGCACCTCCGTAACACAATGCGCCTCGATAGGCGCATTACATACACTGGCAGAGATACGCTATGCGCCTCGATTGTGCAGTACGCCTTTTTAGGTGCATTATGTTCACTTTGCAAGGTATACCAGATGTCAGATTTTTGAAAGTATCATACTTTCAGGCACACTTTACACTGATTAAATACGCCTAAAATCTGCTGCGGAAATGCCAATTTTTGGACATGTCGCCCTGAGTCTTTGCAACACACAAACAATGTTTCATCTTCTCTTGAGAGCCGCTCTGACACAGTCACACATTTATTAGCTCCAAGCGCACAAGTGGTTTCACTGTCCACCAATCAAAGTAGAGATTATTTCTCACGCTCCTCATGTAAAAACTGCAACTGCTGCCCATTACGTGAATGTGATGTCAGTTAACTGTAATATAACTGCTATATCTAAAATGGGAAGAGGCATACCCAACATGCTCTTAATTAACCCTCTATGTGCCAGACACCCAAAAAGGGACGAGGGCTTCGCTGGTCTCGTGCATTTCCCCCCTCCCCCATTGTTTTGATTTTTTTTTTGAAAAGAGGGAAAGGGTCTTTCAGGAATAGGACAAATTACAACAGATCAGTGGAAATAAGAGTTTTAGCTACCCTGATTCAAAAGTGCATCACAGTATCCCTCTTAAGTCACCCACACAAATAACATAAAATTTGTCTCAAATGGCTGATTTTAGCCATTTCATATGACATTTGGAAAAACGCTATGAAAAAATTGGTAATCGGTTTTAAAGCTCCCAAAACGTTAATCCAACATAATGTTTCTGTAGAGTGGAGGGGTCGGAAGCCTGATTGCTGCAGGTCAAGGAAAGAGTTGGTGGAGAGATGGGAGGACACTTGAGGATAGACATGCTGTTCAAGGAGTTTAGAAGCAAATGGAAGCAGTGAGATGAGGTGATAGTTGGACAGACAGGAGGGGTCAAGAGATGGTTTCTTAAGGATGGATGTGATGGCCGCGTGTTTAAAGGAAGAAGGAAAGGTGCCAGAAGTTAATGATAGGTTGAAAAGATGGGCATGCTGGGATGATAGCTAAGGTCAGGGATGCGGTGAGATGGCAGTGGGTCAAGATTACAGGTAGTGAGGCTGGATTTGGACAGTAGAGAGGAAAGCTTGTCATGAGTGTCAGGAGAGAAGCAAGTTAGGGGGGACTAGTGATGAGCAGTTGTAGAGATGGACAGTGGGGACTGGGGGGTGAAGCTTTGCCTGATGAGATTGATCTTATCTAGGAAGTGAGTGGTGAAATCATCTGCTGAGAGGACAGATGGTGGAGGGGGTGCTGGTGGACGGAGGAGAGCATTGAAGGTGTTAAAAACAGACAGTGAGGATATGAGAGTGGTGAAGTAATCCTGTTTGGCAGTGGTGAGTGCAGATTTAAATGTATGTAATGATTGTCTGTATGATTGTTTGTAGGTCCTCAGTGGTCCGGGTTTTCTTCCAGCGTTGTTCAGCAATTCTGGAAGCTCACCTCAGCTGTCTGGTGGAGTTTGTGTGCCAGGGTTGTCTGTTGATTTTGCGGGTTCTGTTGTGGGTGAGAGGGGCGGCTGCATCAAGAGTGGAGGTGATTGTGTCTGGGTCAGCAAATTAATATGGTAGAGAGGGGAGCAAGTCGGAAAGAGTGCGAGGGTTAAGGTGTTGTAGGTTTCTGCGGGGGGAGCAATAGATTTGAGGCGCGGGGGGCCGGTGGGCTGAAAATGGTGGAGAAGGTAAGCAGGTTGTAGTCCGAGATGGGTAAAGGAGAGATGGAAGGGTTAGATAGGGGGCAGAGGTGGGTGAAGATGAGGTCCAATGTGGGCCCATCATTACGGGTGGCTCCAGAAGTCCACTGGGAGAGGCTGAAGGAAGAGGAGAGTGACAGGAGTATGTTAGTAGTGGAGTGGGGTGTATCAATTGGGATGTTGAAGTCTGCTAAGATAATAGTGGGGATGTCGGTGGAAAGAAAGTGGAGGAGCCAGGAAGCAAAGTGGTCAAGGAAGGCGGTGGCAGGGCCTGGGGGTCGGTAGACAACAGCCATTTTGAGGTTGGAAAGGGAGTAGATGCGAACAGAGTGCACCTCAAAGGAGGGTAGGGAGATGTAAGGTAGTGGTGGAATGGGGACAAAGAAGCAGGTATCTGACAGAAAAAGGCCGACACCTCTGCCGTTTTTACTGCCAGGGTGGGGGGGTCTGTACCAGGAAAAAAACCTGGGCCCTCATCTGGTGCCCAAAGGAGACACAAGTAAAGAGCAGTATAGAACATCTAGTACTGCACTATACTTTTGAGAGGCACTACTAGACCTCCAATCAACAGTGTTCAGGTCATCATCACATGACAGTAAACACAGAAGCAAAATGACCACTGACATATGGAGACTCACAAGAGACCTCTTCTCTGGTGAGTCATTCTCTTCCCTGGTGAGTCATTCTCTTCTCTCCTTCTCTTCTCATCCCAGAATGCCATGATGACATCTCCCAGCCACAAATTGTCCCTGCAGAATTTACCACACAAACATATTGGACTCCTCACTTTTTCAGCAAATCTTTACCAGTTCCTTATATCTCTGCCTAAACTCCCCAGCCATAGCACCAATAGTAATAATAGTAATAATAATAAGCTCCCCCATTAAGTTGGTAGGTAGAGATGGGCGAATTGATTCTAATGGAGTGGAATTCGTTTGGAATTTCAGGAAAACTTCGGTTCTGCACGAAGCCGAAGTTTAGGGTGATTTGCGGGAACGAAGTGTCTTTTTTATGGGTAAAATGGCCGTGAACACATGGCGTGACACGGGGCAGAGAACTGTGGGAGGAAGAAAGCAACACCCTAAATGACATGTGCAGACATGAAGCCAATCAGAGACCGACGGGCTTCTGTGACGTCACAGTCCTATAAATACGGACGCCAGGGGCGTTGCTAGGGTCCCAAAACACCCGGGGCTCGGGCCCTTAAGTTTTTCTGAGTAGGGCCAGGTGCACACGGAATTTTTTGCGTCTCATTGTGAACTGCGGATGTATTTTTACAGAGAAAAACCTTTGTATGTAGACGCTCAGGAGAACTATAAATGATTACACTGCAGTTATATTTAGTGACTTACAGGAGACGTCTCTAAAGAGTTGTTCTCTTTCTCTTCTTCTTCTCCATCTGTCCCAGACGCCATGATGTCTTCTACCGTCCAGAACTCTTCACTGAAAAATTTACAAAACAAACATCTTAGACTCCTCATTTTATTAGCGTTTTCTCTACAATTTTCCTATCTCTATACAAAATACCCCATCTATAGTGCCCCAAATGGTAATAATTACCCCCTTGTAGGTAAATATTTGCCCCCTATAAGCCAGGTATGAGCCCACTGTAGCCAGGTTGTAGCCCCCTCTAGCCAGTTATTAGCCCCTCTAGCCAGGTTACTGCCCCCTTTAGCCAGTAATATGCTCCTTTTTAGTCAGGGGATTAGCCCTCTGTAGCCACGTTATTGCCCCCCATAAGCCACATAATATGCCCCCTGTAGCCAGTGACATGCCCCTGTAGCCATATAGGCCCGCTGTAGCCAGTGACATACCCCCTTAGCCATATAGGCCCCCTGTAGCCAGTGAAATGCCCCCCCTTACCCTAATATGCCCCCTGTAGCCAGTGACATGCCCCCTTAGCCAATATGCCCCCTGAAGCCAGTGGACATGCCCCCTTAGACATATAGGCCCCCTGTAGCCAGAGACATGCCCCCTTAGCCATATAGGCCCCCTGTAGCCAGTGACATGCTCTCCTGTAGCCACACATGCACCCCCCTGTAGCCATATGCCCCCTGTAGCCACACATGCACCCCCTGTAGCCCCACATGCCCCCCCCCTCTAGCCATAATGCCCCCCTTGTACCACACATGCCCCCCCTGTAGTCCATATGCCCCCCCCTTGTAGCCACAACATGCCCATCCCCTGTACCCCACATGCCCCCCCGTAGCCATGATGCCCCCTGTAGCCCCACATGCCCCCCCTTAGCCATATGCCCCCCCTTGTAGCCACACATGCCCCTCCTTGTAGCCATATGCCCCCTGTAGCCCCCACATGCCCCCCCGTAGCCATATGCCCCCCCTGTAGCCCCACATGCCCCCCCCCGGATCCATATGCCCCCTGTAGCCACACATGCACATCCCCCCACCTGTAGCCACACATGCCCCCCCTGGAGCCACACATTGCCCCCCCTTGTAGCCACACATTGCCCCCCCTTGTAGCCACACATGCCCTCACCTGTAGCCATATGCCCCCTGTAGCCCCACCCCCCGTAGCCATATGCCCCCTGTAGCCCCACATGTCCCCCCCCCGTAGGCATATGCCCCCTGTAGCCCCACATGCCCCCCCCGTAGCCATATGCCCCCCTTGTAGCCACACATGCCTCCCCTGTAGCCACACCTGCCCCCCCCTTGTAGCCACACATGCCCTCCCCTGTAGCCATATGCCCCCTGTAGCCCCACATGCCCCCCTGTAGCCATATGCCCCCCCTTGTAGCCACACATGCCCCTCCTTGTAGCCATATGCCCCCCCTTGTAGCCACACATGCCCTCCCCTGTAGCCATATGCCCCCCCTTGTAGCCACACATGCCCTCCCCTGTAGCCATATGCCCCCCCTTGTAGCCACACATGCCCTCCCCTGTAGCCATATTTGTAGCCACCATGCCCTCCCCTGTAGCCATATGCCCCCCCTTGTAGCCACACATGCCCTCCCCCGTAGCCACATGCCCCCCCTTGTAGCCACACATGCCCTCCCCCTGTAGCCATATGCCCCCCCTTGTAGCCACACATGCCCCCCCCCTGTAGCCATATGCCCCCCCTTGTAGCCACACATGCCCCTCCCCCTGTAGCCATATGCCCCCCCTTGTAGCCACACATTGGCTCCCCCTGTAGCCATATGCCCCTGTAGCCACACATGCCAGCCCTGTAGCCATATGCCCCCTGTAGCCACACATGCCCGCCCTGTAGCTAATAAAATTAAAAAAAAAACTACATACCTAATGATCCCGGACCTCGCGTCCTGGTCCTGCAGCTTGAGAGCGGTGTAAGCAGCGTGATATCATCACGCTGCTTACGCCGTCTCGCGGGGCACGGGACCTCCTCGGCCGGCAGAGCTGCCGGCTCAGAGGATCCCAGCGTCGCAGGGGGTGATGACAGCGGCGCGTCACGCCCCCTGTGACGCCCACGTGTATGTACAGCGCTCAGCAAGCGCTGATACATACTGGGGAGCAGACAGGACGGGAATGATCCGTCCTGCCTCCTCCCCGACTACCTGACTGCGCGGCCGCTGGGAAACGGCCGCACAGTCAGAGAGATCGGCGGGCGCCGCCCGCACCAAGGAGCGCTCCAGGCCCACGGCAGCGGCATGGAGCCGCCGAGACCCGGGCACAGGCAGATTCATTCGGGGCTCGTGCCCCGAATGAATCTGCCTAGCGACGCCCCTGACTGACGCCATCTTAAATCCTCACACTTCTCACAGTCTGTCCTGGCATAAGCATCTAGCTGCTGCTGCTGCTCTGCTATTCAACTCATTATAAAACAAACTGCTTTTATCAGCGATTGGGGGGGAAAGACCACCACAAGTCTGTGTCAGTTGCACACCTCTACCTCAACCAGCGTTCTGTATCTGCTGCTCCATAGAAGTCATTCTAAAAGAAACTGCTTTTATCAGAGACTGGGGCCAAAGAGTTTCACAAGTGGTTCAGTTTAACGCTACCAGCATTATCACATTATTTTAGTTTGTGGGGTATTCTCCCTAAAGTCCAGGGTGGGTGTAAATCTGCACATATACGCCTACATTTCATCTGTTCATTTCTGCAGGGTATTTAATATCCAAGGGTTAATTAAGCCTGTTGTATGTAGGTTTATTTGGAGTAAAATACTGTGTTTTTTTACCCCCATATACACCTAAATTTTATCTGTTCATTTCTGTAGGGTATTTTATATCCAAGGGTTAATTAAGCCTGTTGTATGTGGGTTTATTTGGAGTAAAATACAGTGTTCTTTTACCCCCCCCCCCATGTACGCCTAAATTTCATCTGTTCATTTCCGCAGGGTATTTAATATCCAAGGGTTAATTAAGCCTGTTGTTTTGTGGGTTCATTTGGAGTGAAATACAGGGTGTGTGTATTTATTTGCCCCATATATGCCTCAATTTCGTCAGTTTTTTTTCTGTAGGCTATTTAATATCCAAGGGTTAATTTCTCCTCTTGTTTTGTGGGTTAATTTGGGGCAAAATACAGGGTGTGTATATTTCTTCCACATACATGCCTGAAATCCATCAACTTCAGACCGGTGGGGGTATTTTAATCTGTGGCCAAGTGTTAATTTATTAACTTTTTTTGGAGAATTCTGTGTCAAATTCAATGTTTGTGTAATTCAGCCCTACATACATCTCAAATCCAGTCTCCTGGGATATTGCTATTTGTGGCAAACAGTTATTTTTTTCATTTATTGTGGTGATTCTGTTAAATGCTGATACATGTAGAGCCCCCCAAAAGAGTGGAGAGGGTGTCATCAGTAATTTTGCATTGATGTCAATCATTTTGCCATTCCTTTGATCTTTCAGTGTCCGCTTTCAGTTGGTCAATAATCCATCAATGCTAAAGCCAAAAAGAAACAGGAGTTGAACCCAAAAATAGGTAAATTGAATATTTGCATGTGTTCTGTGTTTTGTATGCACTCCACAGATTAAAAGAAGGGGAAAACCACACATTGTGGCAATGTCATAGTGGTGGAGGGTGGAAACAGCATTAGAAAACCACCGAGTGGTCGACTGAGAGAGTGCTCAGTTGGCAGTAGCATGAGGAGACTTGAGTGGTGAGGTGGCAGCAGCATCAGAAGGCTACATAATGGCCCAGTGAAGAGTGGGAGGTGGGTGGCAATACCAGTCCCTGATAAAGATGGTGGGTGGTAGAAGGAGCAGCTGGAAGCAGATGTGTGGAATTAGGTGGGTGGCAGCATCAGAATAGTAGCTGAGGCAGGTAGCCAAAAGAATCCAGGGTTCAGGGTCTTCTCCAGGTGAAGAAAGCTGCCCATCAACAACTCCAGACTCAAGTTGCTGCTGATGGAGCTGGTACTGCTCGCAACCCCCCTATCCACCCACAGCAGACGTGCCAATGGTACATTAGCGGTGATGAACCACCCGGTCAGACCTGACTACATAGGATGTCTCTATAGTACTTGAATTTGCCCTCTGTCTTGGCAGGTGAAAAAATGCCCCTATTTGGGACCGGTAATGAGGGTCCAAGAGGGTGGAGAGCCAGAAGTCATTCCTCTGACGGATGGTGACTATTCAGCTGTCACTAGCCAGGCAAATCAGCATGCCGTGGGCCATCTGCACAAGTGACTCTGAGGGACACCCTGCCTCCATCTCCACTGTATACTGCCACGGTGTGTCTGGGTCATCTTCTTCGTCTTCCTAATCCTCCGGTTGCTCTTGCTCCTCTACTGTCACCTGAATAAAAAAAACACTCATTTTGCCAGACACTGCTTGTGCTCCAATGTCTTCCTCCTCCAGTTCAGCCCCCACTGGACTC
The DNA here is from genome assembly GCA_025379985.1 of Phyllomedusa bahiana. NCBI lineage: Eukaryota > Metazoa > Chordata > Amphibia > Anura > Hylidae > Phyllomedusa > Phyllomedusa bahiana. The sequence goes on from JAODAL010020848.1 coordinate 52,202, forward strand.
ATGTGACCATGAGATGTAGCCATCATGTCTCCAGTCCCCTGACCAGACAGATTTTGCAGCATCTGTTCCAGGACATGGAGTAGTGGAATGACGTTATTCATCCCGTAGTCCTGTTAACTGACAAATAACAGGGGAGTACTCCTGTCTGCTTGGATCATCAAAAATCGTTAATGGCCTTTCTCTGTTCATCAATTTCTCCCTGTTCATCAATTTCTCCCTGTTCATATTTTTCTCCCTGTTCATATTTTTCTCCCTGTTCATCAAATTCCCCCTGTTCATCAATTTCTCCCTGTTCATAAATTTCTCCCTGTTCATATATTTATCCCTGTTCATCAATTTCCCCCTGTTCATCAATTTCTCCCTGTTCATATATTTCTCCCTGTTAATCAATTTCTCCCTGTTCATAAATTTATTTTTTTCTCTGTTTATAGTTTCTCTGTTCTGTTTAGCTCAAGGAGGGTGTGCTTCCCGGTGTAGAAATGGCTGAAGTGCATGCAAAGTTTCCTGGCCAGTTCTCAGAACAGTGCAAAGTCCACCACTTGAAAAGAGAGGGACTGCAGTACCACCAACTTGGACAGGAGCACCGTCAGTTTCTGCACTTAGAGATGGCTAGACGCATACTGCTGTCTCTTAGCAATCGTCTCGGTGAACGACTGCTGACACCATGAGTGCCGAGGAGCAGGAGTATCTGGACCGGTAGATGATGTTAAAGACTGGGAGTTGTCTTTGGCAGAGGTGGTGAAGCTTTGAGTGCCTGAAATGGGAGGCGTGCCACTGGGTGCTGCTGCTGTTGCAACACATCTGAGACACGTTTCTCCCAGGCCACTGACACTTCATGATGTTGATGCAGGGCTGTGGTGCCAACGTTAGGTCCCTGGTCACGCTTTACTTTCTGCCCACAGATTCTACATATAGCCATGTTCGCCTCTTCTGGTGTCTTGTCAAAAAACTGGCACACCGCCGAGTATGTGATTTTACCACCAATGCTCCGCACTGATTGACTGATTGACCGCCGCTGCTCCAGTGAGCCCCTGTGCCGCTACTTTTTGGGACATGCAAAGTGGGTGGTCTAAATCGTGGCTGTTTGGCTCCCAACCTCGCACTGCTGCCACCCTGCTGACTCCCGGCCACACTACCGACTTGCAGGCTGCGCCACTACCTGACACACAAGCTGCCGCTCTCTTCTCCCAATGATAATGATGAAGCCCTTGCTTCCAGGGCCGTGACGATGGGTAGTCGAAGGTAGGCGACCGCTTAGTGCGGCACTTCATCCCAGGCAGAAAAGAGGGCACAAGGAGTGGGCTGAATTTTCCATTTGGGAACTTTATGCCTTGTTTAACTAGGGCACCAGAATACCTTGTCCCAGCCTTGCTTGCTTCACCTGGCTCCCAAGTGCGATCGGCTACATCAATTAGCGTTTGCCTGACCATTCGCAACATAACCCCCCATGCCACTCTCCTCTTCACTACTTGCCCACTTCTGCAAGAAGCAGCGGATGTCTTCCCCACCTCTTTGCTGCCCACTGTCCTCAAATAGTTCATCCTCACTGTATAGTGACGTACAGGCCACAACACATACTAGTTCTCTGGCTGTGGGAAACGAACGAGACAGAGGTCGGTTGAGGACAGGTGAAAGCCCCTCACCTGCTCCCAGGCCAAGCCAACTAAGGGTTGTGTCTGAGGAATGCTCTGACTCTTGGCTGGGGTTGTCAGATGTCATCTGGGAGAAAGTGGATGGCCTAGTCAACCATTCGAGAAGCGTTGGCTTGGTGGTCAACATACGGCTGCTAGATGACACCGGAACCTGTGGCCTCGCGGAGTAACCCCTGCTATGACGTCACCTTACTGTGCTGCGCTGTGCTGGCTCCAGGAACCTACTATTATGTTCTTTGACGCTATTGTAGGATCTTAGCCCCCAGCTTGTTTCTTTCCAGCTGGCGCTGACATGACTTTGTCAGGCTGCATTCCCACTTCAGTTATTTAGTCAGTTTTGCCCCTGTAAGTGCCCAGAGAAGTAAAGAGTGAAGCGATTCTAAGAGCGGCGGCTGTCATGTGCGTGTCATACTAAAACACAGCATTGTATGAAGACCAAACCACGCTCCCTATGCATATTTGAGCATGGCACAAAGTTCTACAGCACCCTACAGGCTCTCTGCAGCCAGGAAATAGCTGTTTTATAATGTGATTCGCCGCGAATAAATTCGGGTCGAAACAAATATTGTCGGCAAATTCGGCGAACTTGGCAAATTGAATTTTTTTTAGAAATTCGCCCATCTCTATTGGTAGGTAATTATATAGCTACCCTCATTAGGTAGAACGGTAGGTATAAGGCTACCAGTAAGTAGTTAAAGTATCTCCCAAAAGTCCATTTTCACTTGTACTCACTTTTGTTGCCAGTGGTTTAGACATTGATGGCTGTGTGTTCAGTTATTTTGAGGGCACTTTGTATCAAAGTGTCATACCTTCATTGTTGTCCCATTAAAAGATATATTACAATATTTACAAAAATGTGTGCAATGTACTCACCCCTCAATAAGTAGTCAGGTATATATGCCCTCAAGTAAGTAGGTTCTTATAAAGGCCCCTTATTAAGTAGGTATGTGTATTAGCCCAGCACAACATAGATAGGTATAGAGGCCCTCAAATAAGTAGGTAATTAGGTATACAGGCCCCTCATTAGGTAAGTAGGTATATAGGCCTCCCATTAAGTAGGCAGGTAGTTATATAGGTCCCCCAATAGGTAGATAGGTATATAGGACCCTCAGTAAATAGGTTGGTATATTGGTTCCTTCCAGTAGGCAGGTAGTTATATAAGGCTCCGCCAGTAGGTAAGTACATAGGCCCCCCAATAAATAAGTATATAAGGTCCCATGAGTAGGCAGGTATATAAGTTCCCTCCAGTAGGTAGGTATAAAGGCCCCCCATAGGGCTTCCAAGTAGATAGGTAGGTAGGTACATAGGGCCCCCTAATAAGTAGATAGGTATATAGGATCCCCTCTAGTAGGTAGGTGTATAGGGTCTTTAGAACGCACAGTGTGTGCAGACTCACTTGCTGACTGTCATAAGAAGCTCCCCTGATGTCCCTGGCTGCAGGGGGCTTGCCCCGTCCTCATAGCTAGGCTATTCAGTCTAGATTTGAGCGGCAGCAGCAGTGAGAGGTAAGTGACCTCTGTCATCCCCTCCTTCCCTGTCCCTGTTTTTTACATTTTTATATGGTGTTAGTAATAGAGGTGTCAGACAGACATCTCTCCATTACTAGAGCTGGGGCTTGGTGTCAGCCAGCGGTGGTTTTGGTCACCACAAGCCTGACACTAACCACCTGTCACTATTACCCTAGTACCCAACGCACCAAGGTTACTGGAAAGAGCAGGGTAACCATCAGAAGCAAACCCTCTAATGTGATAGTCCGCTTCTGGGGTGGCTGAGGGCTGGTATTTTCAGAAAGACAAGAGACCAGTATTGATAGACCTTCCTATTCTGATAGTATCAGGTTGCAGCTGTCGGTTTTTCCTTGGCTGGTTATGAAAAATGGGGCATACCACACATCAATTTTAAAATAAATAATGTGTTCTTTTTCTAGATTTTCAGTAAAGCTTAAAAACAAAAAGGTGTCCCCCATTTTTAACCAGCCAAGGTAAAACCAGCAGTTGCAGGCTGATATTATTAAGATCCGAAGGTCCATGTTGGTCCTTACCCTAAAAATACAAGCCCGCAGCTGCCCCAGAACCACACCATCACATTGGATGATTCCCCTCTGATAGTTACCCAGCTCTTCCCAGTACCCCTGATGTCTTACATACTGGAGTAATAGTGACACAGGGTTAGTGTCAGCCTTGTGGTGACGAAAAACACTACTGGCTGACACCAAGCCCCAGCGCTAGTAATAGAAAGGCGTTTGTCAGATAGCTCCATTACTTAAACTGGAATAAAATGGTAAAAACAATAACAAAGAAACAAAATAAAAAAACAATTTAATTAAATGAACACTCCCAGACACCAGCCCTCTTTGACCACTTTAGTAAGGAAATAGATACAATGCTGGTCCAATGTAGTCCAACAAATCCAATAGTATTAAACTTCATCCGCTGCACCTCTGAAGGTTATGGCTGTGACTGATCACCTGTGGGTGCAGAGGATGGAGTACAGGCCACAGTCGCACCACAATCTCTGGGAGGTTGGTCCTCTTTCTTCCCCCAGGAGATTGTGTCTGTCAACTGTATCTGTAACTCCTCACTCACTCCTGCAGCCTAGTGCCAACACAAACTACAACCCTCACCTAACACTTTACAACCGCTTCACCACCGCCTTTTGCTCCATAGACCCACCTATACTATCTATCACATCATGGGGAGTTTGTACAGGAGGGAATTGGGGAGGGAATTGCTGGAAAAGTGAGGAGTCTGTTTGTTTGGCTAATTCTGCAGGGACAAGGCGTGGCCAGGAAAAGTCATCTTTACGATCTGGAGTGGATGGAGAAAAGGAACAACTCCATCAGAAAAAACATCACCTGTGAGTTACTAAATGTAACTGCACTGTAATCAAGGAACTGTACTCACAGAGTGACCGGATCTCATTAAAGTCCCATGTAAATTTCACACAAGGAAGCATGTTAGGGAGTGAAACTTTAGCTCCGTTGTCAGCAGGTACAATGGGATATACCAGCTCCAACTCACAAGTGAAGTTACAATTATTTTTCTTTAGTTCTCCAAATTAAAAATTCAAATGTTTTGAAATAAACATCACATATATGACACACATATTACATCCTCTGGCTGAAGCGTTTCATATCCTCAATGATCCTTAGAGGTAGCTATGCCACTGGTCGAGGGGGCAAGGAGCATATTTATCCTTACCCTGTTGTAGTTTGTAAGTGTACGCCTACACAGTTGAAAACATGCGGGTAACATAGGGAAATCATCAGCCACCAGGTGAGCTCTCTGAGCCAGCACAGTGACCCGGACCGTGGCGGCCCCCTTGCAATCTGGCCTGGTGTGGATTCAAGGTGCAATGTCCCAGGAAAGACTACTGTATGGTGAAAATCTTGTATTTTTAGGCTGTTGAAATTTGAGGAAACAAATTTTCAGCTGAAAATACAAGTGTTAGGCATGACCAGATTGATTGGTTGATCATTTTGTTTTAAAAGGGATTTAAGCAAGTTGTTTATATTAATGATACCACCAGCAACATGCCAGTCAACTGATCAGCCATATCGTGGCAAATCAAAATCTTATGTTTATGGCCAGTTTTACACCCACCTCTGTAAAAATGACAATTTAAAAACTATCTGTCTTAGCAAAAATAATGATGTATACATGTTTTAACTTACTCGTCATGGATTTTCTATAGATAACCTATCAGGTATGGTAGAGGTTGTATTGCTACTATGAATTTCTGTATTGGGAATTTTTTTTACTTATAAAGAAGCAGTCACAAATCATACAGTATCTGGAATTTTGCTGTTTTTAATGTTATGTTTACAATCACATTGAGACAACAATTGTCTCGCTGGTAACTAATGTGTAAAATATCCATGACTAGTAGCCTGATCATTGTTGGTTAGATTGTTTTAGAATAAGCTGCTTGATCCTACCTAGCAAAAAGTGTTTGCTCCAGCACCCTGGTGTTTTAAATGGTAATTTCTCACAGGGTGATTGTTACGGGTGTCCCTGCGACACTCGTGTCGGGTCACAGGCACACCCGCAACGCCGCAGCATCTCCTGCTGCGGCCGGTGCCGCAGCCCGACGCTCGGGCCGCGGACACCCCGGCACGTCTGGGGTGCACTTACCCGTCCACGCTCCTGGTCCCGTCCTGGCGCGCACTCCTGCTGCCGGCCGGGTGCACGCGCGTCCTCTAGTGCGCGCGGGGCGGTACTGCCGGGAGATTTAAAGGGACAGGCCCCGGGGTGGTTGGTTTTCACCTGGCACGGACCCTATTTAACCCCTGTCTCTTCCCCAGAAACCATTCCCGGGAATCGATAGTGCCTTGTGGCCTGGAGAGGAAGCTTCCGAAAGTGTCTTGCCCCGTTTACTGTGTACCGTACCTTCTGCCTCCGTCCCTTGACCACGAACCATTGGCGCCTGTCCTGACCTTCTGCTTGTCCCCGACTACGAGCCTGCTTCACGATTTTGTACCGTGCAACACCTCGGCTGCCACCGCAAGCAAGTCACGTCAGGGTAGCAAACCTGGTAGTAATCCGCCGCAGCAAGTCCATCCCGCTTTGCGGCGGGCTCTGGTGAAAACCGGACCTACTTACACTCACCGGCCACTTTATTAGGTACACCTGTCCAGCTGCTCGTTAACACTTAATTTCTAATCAGCCAATCACATGGCGGCAACTCTGTGCATTTAGGCATGTAGACATGGTCAAGACAAATTTCCCGCAGTTCAAACCGAGCATCAGTATGGGGGAAAAAAGGTGATTTGAGTGCCCTTTTAACGTGGGGATGGTTGTTGGTGCCAGAAGGGCTGGTCTGAGTATTTCAGAAACTGCTGATCTCCCCCCCTGGGATTTTCACGCACAACCATCTCTAGGGGTTTTCAGAGAATGGTCCGAAAAAGAAAAAACATCCATGAGCGGCAGTCCTGTGGGCGGAAAATGCCTTGTTTTATGCCAGAGGTCAAAGGGGGAATGGGCAGACTGGTTCGAGCTGATAGAAAGGCAACAGTGACTCAAATAGCCACCACCCGTTACAACCAAGGTAGGCAGAAGAGCATCTCTGAACGCACAGTACGGCGAACTTTGAGGCAGATGGGCTACAGCAGCAGAAGACCACACCGGGTTTTCCACTCCTTTCAGCTAAGAACAGGAAACTGAGGCTCCAATTTGCCCAAGCTCATCGAAATTGGACAGTAGAAGATTGGAAAAACGTTGCCTGGTCTGATGAGTCTCGATTTCTGCTGCGACATTCGGATGGTAGGTCAGAATTTGGCGTCAACAACATGAAAGCATGGATCCATCCTGCCTTGTATCAACGGTTCAGGCTGGTGGTGGTGGTGTCATGGTGTGGGGAATATTTTCTTGGCACTCTTTGGGCCCCTTGGTTTCCAATTGAGCATCGTTGCAACACCTTGTGGAATCCCATGCCACGAAGAATTGAGCAGTTCTGAAGGCAAAAGGGGGTCCAAACCCGGTTACTAGCATGGGGGTAAACCCAATAAAAATGGCGGTAGTGTAGATTCCGCTCCCTGGGGTGGCTTACGTCATCGCTTGTGGTGGTCCAGAGGATCCACTACCACTCCGTAACAGTTCGATTCGGCCATGGATCCCCCCAAGGTGCCTCTACCAAAAGCGTCTCCAAACCTACTCCCCATCGTGGTCAGCAATCTAAGAGATCCGCGGGCAAAGCGAAAACGCGGGAAACCAAATTGGGGATACTTAAAGCAGCAGCTCCGGGCCCATCAGCAGCAGAAAACGGGGGGCCCGGGTTGGCTAAAGGGAAGCGCAGTCGTTCCCGGGGACATCCGCGGGCCCCCTAAACTCCCTTGCCCTTCCCCAAACGAAGTTTGAGGGGATTTAAAAGGCCGCGGGGGGTTTTCCTCACCCGTGTGCTCTCCCCCGTGGAACTTATGGCTGATGGCTGGTTTCGGGTTCCCCGCCCGAAAGGTCCAAGGGGGCCCTTCGGGGGTTTCGTTCCTACCCGGGAAAGCCCTGGGCGGGGGCAAGGGCCCTTTTGGGACCGAGGCGATCCATACAGCTAATTGGGGAAATTTTTTTGCAGGATTTTCCGGGGAAAGTCTTCGAGGGGGCTGCCCGCGCCTGTTGCTGAAACCGCTTTTTTAAACCCTTTACGGCAGGGGAACTCCTGGGTTGGGGGCTACCCCTTTGCAATTTGCACCTTACCCTCGGGGAATTGGCGTGGAATGATGCTGCGTTGGGGCCCCCACGTTCAAAAAGGGGGCCTCTCCGGACAGATTAAGGTTTCCCCCTCGCCACCCGGGACTCTCCAACATCTTTTAAGTGAGCTCATCCATCTGGAAAACCGCATAGCCATCCGTTTCTCGGAGAGACGGGAGGAGCTCCCCAGGAACGCAAACCCAGCTAAAACACGTCGGCTACCCCGTCTTGCCCCAAGGGTTTAGCTTTCCCCACTGCCAACCCCCCACCCGGGCCTTGGAAGAGGCCATGAAGTGGAAGTACCCGCCTGCTCCGCAAGAGCTTGCCCGACGACGAAAGGGATGTTGTGTTTCTCCTCGGAAACCCCCAAAACCTTCCTTTGGGGGGTTGCCCACTTCTTGGGCCCAAAGCCCGGGGGAAACCCCGGGACCTAGGTTCGGGGGAGGGGGGTCCCTAGGTGTGGTAATCCCTTTTAAACGGCTATGCTGCCAGCTCGGTCCTTTCCCAATTTCCCGGAATTTTCTTTGGGGTTTGTGGCCTTTCCTGGATTCCGGATGGGGCTGGGGCTTTATGGTGCTTTTTGGGTTTGGCCCAATTTATCGTCCCTGGTGGTCCCCCTAGACCAAACCTTGGTCATCTCCTCCGTCAGTGGTAAAACTTTTAAAGCAAAATTTCCACCCAAATTTACCGGATTTGAACCATGGCCCTAAAAATTTGGGAGCCCTGCACAGGGAAAGGTTTAACTTTCTTCGTGTTACCCCGTTTTTCCTCGGCTGTTTTTTGGGGTTTTCCTTGGCTACGCGTCACCCCCTATGCTGGTTTGGGAAAGGGAGGGTGAATTTTTGCGCGGGGGGCCGGCTGCCAGTTGTTGTCTTTTGGCACCTCCCCGGTGACCCCCAGCCCTCCACAGTCCTCCCCCAAGCCATTCCCTTTTTTAAACCGAACCTTATCAGGACTTCCAAGCGTTTTTTCCGAAAAAGCGAGCTGAGACACTTCCTCCTCATCGCCCTTTTTTTTGGGCCTCATGGGCCCTGTACCCGGGGACTAGTCCCCCCCGGGGTGGGCTACCCGCTCCCCGGGTACCCGAAACTGGGGGCGATGTCGGCCTGGGTTGAAAAAAATTGGGGGAAAGGGTTTCATCCGCAAATCTATTTCTCCGGCGGGTGCCGGATTTTTTTTTTGTGGAGAAGAAAGATGGACCCCTTTGAGCCCGGTGCTTTGGGGAACTACCTTTGGTCTAAATAAGATCCCCATCAAAAAACCGGTACCCTCTGCCTTTAATCCCGGAACTCTTTGCCCGTTCCGGGGGGCCAAGGTTTTTTAAAAAATTGGGGATTTGCGGGGGGATTTTAATTTTTCATCCGGACCCCGGGGAAAAAAAAGGGGGGGGGGCGAGGGGAAACGGCCTTAAATTATCGTAAAGGGGCCCACTTTGATTTATCTGGTAGGGGCCCTTGGCTTAGGAAACGCTCCGGCCGTCTTCCAGGAATTTGTCAAGGGAATTTTCAGAGACTCATTTTGTTGTGTAGTGGTCTATTTGGATGACACCCTGGTATTCCACCCGATCTGGGAATCCCCAAAGGGTCACATGTTGGGGCCAGGTCCTGAAACCCCTGCGCGGGGGAAAAATCTTTTCGCTAAAGGGGAAAAAGTGCCTATTTCCCCCGGGCCCAGCCCCCCTTTTCCTTGGATACTAATCTTGATAGGGGTCTGCGGATGGCCCCCACCAAACTCTCTGCCGTCCCCATTTGGCCCCCCAACCTTTTTGGACTGCGGGTTACAACGTTTCCGGGGGTTTTGCAAATTATACCGGCAATTTATCCCGCACTTTTAAAATTGGGTTTGCCCCAAATTTGGGGCCATTACTAAAAAACATCCCAAACCCCCCGGAAAACTGTGGGCCCCCGGGCCCGGGCCGAAGAACCCTTTTTCCCAAAGTTGGGGCAGCTTTTTCCCCCCTCCGCCCCGGGGTGTTATCCCGGCCGATACGAAAAAACCCTTCTTTCGGGAAAGTGGACGCCCCTTCCATAGGAGCTGGAGCGTTTGTCACTCAAAAGGGGCCCAAGGGCAAGGGCCGGCCCCGGGGTTTTTTTCCAGGACCTTCTCAAAACCCGCAGAGAAAGAAAATATACCATCGGGGATCGGGGGAAATTTTTTAAACCCTTTTAAAAATTTCCCTAGAAGGGAAAGGCGCCACCCCCGGGGGGGTGCTCGTTTCCCCGTTTAAAATTCTTCACTGACCACAAAAAAACTCCTATTTCTCCAGACGCACAAAAGGGCTGAATCCTTGTCAAGCGAGTTTGGGCTCTGTTTTTGCCCCTTTCAAATACATCATTTCCCTTCCGACCGGCAAAAAAAAAACCTCAAGGCCGATTTCTCTTTCCCGTGCCTCCGATGTTAGTGGGGGGAAAAAGGGGGGCCCCACAAATATTTTTACCCCCCGGGCCGTCTGATGTTTTTGGCTCCACTAACCTCCAAAGGGGGACCCCAGGGAAAAAAAGTATGTGGGGCCCTATGGTCCGGTTTTAGGGTCCCGAAATGGGGGGTTTATGTTCCCGCATAGCCCGGCACCCTGGGGTTCGAAGGTCTTGTTTGTTAATTCCCGGTTCTACTGGTGGCCGGGCTCGTTAACGATTTTTTAAAGGAGTTTGTGGGGGCCGCACCACCTGTGCCCCCAATAAGTACCTGCCAAAGGGCCTGGGGGGGGGCTACTCCAACCTCTGCCTGTGCCCAGCTGTCCCTTTGGGGCATATTTTCCATGGACTTCATAAAATGGACCTTTCCGCCCCCTGAAGGTAATACGGTCATTGGGGGGTCCCTGACCCTTTTTCCCAAAATGGGGTTAAATTTTTTTTTTTTTGCCGGGCCTTCCTTTTGCGCCTTGGCTCGCCAAAAATTTTTTTTAAAAAAACCCCTCTTCCGGGCGGGATGGATCCCCCTTTCACATGTCTCGGGGGGGGGGCCGGGGAGTCCAGTTTTTCTCGGTTTTGGCGAGGGGCCCCTGCTCCCTACTGCAAATGGAAATGGACTTTCCTCTGGTAAACCCCCCACAAAACCCCAAAGGGCAAGGGGGGAGAGGGTTTTAAACAGGGCCTAGGTACTTATCTCCGCCACTTCACTTTGCCAAGCAAGGGGACTGGTCCAAATTATACCTTGGGCGGAATTTTGTTTTAATTCCCTGGACCTGATTCCGCTGGGGCATCCCCCCCTTTTCCATTTTCTTTGGGGGCGGATCCCCGCCCCCCCCTTCCACTGCCCTTTTGCCCCCTCCGATGTCCCCGTGTGGACGTCTGGTTCCGTGAAACCCATCCGGGTGTCTGGAAGGGGGGGACGCCCAGTCCCTGCTTCAGGCCTCGGGCCCCTATGAAGCGCAAGCGGACAAGAAAAGAAGGGCCCCCCCTTCCTTTGTCCCGGGGGATAAGGTATGGCTTTTGCCAAAAAAAAACCATTTTAAATTCCCCCGCTACAAGCTGGGTCCCCGTTTTTTTTAGGTCCCTTTGAAATCCTGGGCGCATTAAACCTTTTGGGCCCAAAAGCTCCGGCTCCCCCGGAAACCCTGCGATCCCAAATCTTTCCCTGGCCCCCCGAATGAAACCGGGGGGACCCCTAAAACCCCTTCTCTCGGTCCTGGTTCCCCCGTCTCCCGTAGCTGATTCCCAATATTTTTGGGGTCAAAAAAGTTTTTTGGGCCCCAAAACGGTTCGGGGGGGAAAACGATTTTTTTTGGGGACTGGAGGGGGTTTTGGGCCCGAGGAAAAGGGTTTTGGGAGGGGAGGAGGGAAAAAAACCTGGATAGGGGTCTCTTGTCAAAATTTAGCGGGCCCGAAAAAGGGGGAGGCCAAGGGGGGGGGTTTTGTTACGGGATTCCTTTCGACCCTCGTTTTTCGGGGTCGCCAAAGGGACACCCGCAACGCCGCAGAAACCCCCTGCTGCGGCCGGTTCCCCAGCCCGGGCGCTCGGGGCGGACCCCGGCACGTCTGGGGCGCCCCTTTTTCCCCTCCCCCTGTCCTTGGGCCCGTCTTTCGCGCGCGTCCTTTTCTGCCCGGGCCCGGGTTTCCGCGCGCCCCCTAGTGTTGGGGGCGGCGGACTGCCCGGGGATTTAAAAGGGGCAGTGGCCCCGGGGGGGTTTGGGCTCACCGGGCCGGGGGCCCCATTTAAGCCCTGCCTCTTCCCCAAACCCTTTGCCGATTTATAGTGCCTTTTGCCTGGAGAGGAAAACGTTCCAAAAGTGTTTTTGTTTCCCCTTTTCTGTGGGGACCGTAAACCCTTTGCCTCCGCCCTTGACACGAACCATTTCCCCCCTGTCCTGACCTTTTGCCTGTCCCTGACTACGAGCCCGCTTCCCCGATTTTGTCCCCGCAACACCTCGGCTGCCACCCAAAACATGTCAGTCAGGGGTAGCCGGGCCTGGGGAATCCGCCGCAGCAAGGGCCCTCCCCCTTTGCGGCGGGCCCCAAGTGAAAACCGGACCTATTTGATTCCCCTCCCCGGCGTGGCTTCCCTCTTTGTTGTGGTGGTTCCCGAGGATCCACTACCACACCCGTAACAGTGAAATTTTTACCCATATGTGAAAATTTGGGAGGTTTTTTAAAGGGGGGGGGCCCCAAAAGCAAAATCTAAGGGGTCAGCAAAACCCTTTCATGGAATGAGGGGGCAGTGCTTGTTGGGCCCTCCTCTTCATTCCCTTCTATGGGATTTAAAAATATAGCTGAGTTTTGTGTGTTGGCTATTTCCGGGTTCCATAGAAGTGAAGAGACGGCCACAAGTTTCCCCCTCCCCATTCTCATGCATGGTTGGTGGCCCAAATAGGGAGAGAGCCGACCATGTCACTAGACTTTGCTTCTTTGGGGACACCTCTTTATGTGCTGGGTAATGGCTCAATATACCAGTGGAGTGTACATGATCTACTTTACACTTCACTTGGGGTTTGCTATATTTTACGGGTGTAATTCAGGGGGCTGTTTGGAAAACACACCTGGTTTTACCCCCGGGCCCGCCCCCTTCGCAGTCTAAAATTGGGTATTAATTTCAAACCACTGCCAAAAAATGGGAATTGCCGTTACTGAATATTTTGTTTTTTATAAATAAAACCCCGGAAAAAATTTTTTGGGAATTTATTCAGTTAATTTCAAAACTGTGAAAAAACAAAAACTACTATTTTACCCTTTTTTAAAGGGGAAAATTTTTAAAATATTTTTATCTAGTTTTTCTAAAGGGCCCCATTTCACCTAGCATTATTTTCGTTTTTTAGCAAACACTTTCCTTTTAAACCTTTCATTAAAAACATTTACTTTTTGGGGAAAGACTTCATATTATGGATCATAATGAAGGATCTAACATACCTATAAAATTTAAAAGTAAAATATAAAATAACTGGTTTTCCTTAACAAAACTTTCAGGCCACCTATGTCTAAATGAAGTGAGACAGCAACTGCTTATCCCCTAACTAACTTTCCCATTAGCAATTTAAAATATGGTTTTCAATTCCTTTGAGTTATTGCTGCTGAAAAACACCTAATTTCAATTTTTTGTTTCCCTTTTGCAAACAAGTGGGAAAGTCTTAGAATGGAATCCCCTTTATTTGAGAGGTGTTTCATCCTCTGAGACATTCTTATTCTGATATAATCCTTCTTATTAATGGCTCCAGCTCCCCCCCAGCCCGTCAAAAATGTAAAAAATTCAGTTAAAAGGGTTTTTACTTTAAAAAAACTCAAAATTTTAAAACTACCAAATGGATTTATTGTCAAAAAATGAGATGTCAAAAAATATTAAAAATTTCAGATTAAACTTAAATTTTAAACATTCTCTGTAAAAAAGTAGAAACATTTTCCATTGTAGGGGTTAAAAAAATGGCTTTTAAAGGGAACCTATCAGGTTCATTATGCTGCCCTTCCTAAGTTTTCAGCATTTTCAGCGTTTTAAGCAATCAGTCACTTATATCCTAAGGTTGAGTTCCCACTGAACTGACAAAATACCGGTCCAATTTTCCGACCCGTGTTTTGTCTTTTTTTGGTATGTAGGGGAACGGCTTTTGTCCTCGGTTTGCGGATTCAAACAGTGACCCTTCACACTCACATGTTCATGTTCTGCCTGAAAACTGGACAGAAGAATGAACATGTTCTAAGTGTTTTGGTCCGCTGGCTTGTTTTTGTTACTTACTGCCAAACTGTAACCCATTAGAGCTCATTAGCCTTCTGTCCTGCTGTCTAGACCTCTCCATCACTAATGTCCCTCCAACAGACTCAGCTAAGAGTAGCAGAGCTGACATGCCAGTCTCTGCTGTAGATCTGCATACAGCCTGAATAGAAGGTGAGAGCCTGAAGCTGATTGTGCCTCTGTGAAATTGCATAAAAAGTTAAACCCTTTACATTTTAGTCAGTCCTTCATGCAGTGATAGTAACTGTACCACTAACGGTAAGCCCAGGGTTAGCATTTTTAGGCATTTTTAAGATTAAATTACATCTCAATAGCACTTCTGGGTCAGGTGGAAAAGTAGCTCTGACATCACTTCAGGCCTCACCTAACATTAGGCCAACCATGGCTGGAAGTACTGTCAGAACAAAAAATGACGTTGCCAAGAGCGTTGTGAAGAACTAAGTTAACTCTAGAATGACCTAAAGCTATGGGTTAAGATAGATTCCAGCTATGGGGTAAAGCTACAGTTACAGTTAGAGACACTTTATTGAAAAATTCAATTCTGGCTAGCCAAAAATTGAAGTGTTCGGATTCGGTCTAATTTAATTTTGACGTGAATCCAAATCACAACACTAGTTATTGCATTAGATCACTGGAAACAGTGGGCCTCATTTATTAAAACGTAATACTGTCTGCGGCCCTTAAAGGGGTTGTCACGGGTGCCCCTGCGACCCTCAACCCGGGTCGCAGGCCCACCCATGCCCCCCCGTCTAGCGGCGCCGCTGCCCGCAGGTTGGGCAGCGGACGCGCTGGTCCTGCCGGTCGTGGCCCGGCTCAGTGGCCCGTCCAGGCTCCGGCTGCGGCTCGTGACGCCCGCCGGGTTTGACCCCGCGCCCTTGGGCGCGGGCGCGCCGACTCTGTTCCATTTAAAGGGCCAGCGCACCGGTAATTGGGTATTGCTGGCCGCTGCCCTTATTTAAGCCTGCCTCTTCCTGATGCCCTTGCCGGATCTTTAGTGCCCATTGCCTATTGAGAAAGCGGTCCTGTAGCCTTGTTCTGATTACCATGTACCGTACCGTTTGCCTCCGTCCCTCGACCACGAATCTTGACGCCTGCCCTGACCTTCCTGCCTGTTCACGACCACGAACCTTGCCGCCTGCCCTGACTAACCTGCCTGTCCCCGACTACGAGCCTGCTTCCGATTTGTTCCATGCTACACCTCGGCTGCCTCCGCAAGCAAGTCACTCAGGGGTAGCGCCCTGGTAGACTCCCGCCGCAGCAAGTCCACCCTTTGCTTTGCGGCGGGCTCTGGTGAAACCGGGACCTCCCTTAGTTTTCCACTCCTGGTGTGGCTTACGCCATCGTTTTGCGGTGGTCCAGAGGATCTACTAACCTCCAACCGTGACAGTAAGTTTCCGGCCATGGATCCCCCCAAAGGGTGCCTCTGCCCAGCGTCGTGATCTAACCACCATCGTGGCGCAGCACAACCCCAGCGGGATCGCTCAGCAGGCCAGCAACTCAGCCCCCTCTCAGGCCATGAGGCGCAGTGCTGGGCCACCCAGCAGCAACAACACCGCTCCCATGGCTTCGCTGCACCTTCGGTTCCACACCGGGTGCTGGTCCAACGTTCGTCTGTCTGTGCCGTCCAAGTTCGATGGGGACTCCAAGACTTGCGGGGCTTCATCACCAAATGTTCCCTGCCATCGAGTTAATGGGGAACCAAACCCTATGGAAAGGTCAAAGGTCGCATTTGTGGCAGCCTTCTTTCCGGGGGAAAAACTCGGTCTGGGCTACCCCTCTGTGGGACAGAGATGATCCGGTCCCCAGCTACTCTCGCCCGCCTTCTCACCGAGTTCCGCAGTGTGTTTGAGGAACCCGCCCAAACCTCTTCCCGCTGAAAACCGCCTTACTAAATCTGCATTTAAGGCGACTCCTCGGTGGGCGACTACGCGGTACAGTTCCTTTCCCTGGCCTCGGACCTGTCATGGAAGATGCGGGCCTTAGCCGCCACCTTCAAAGAAGGGCCTCTCCAGCCAGATCAAGGATGCCCTTATCTACCCGTTGATCCGCCTTCCTCCTTGAGTGACCTAACCTCTTTGGGCCCCTGGATCAATATCCATTTTTCTGAACGGCGAGAAGAGCTACGCCAGGATCGCGAAACCTGCCAGGGTTGTCGGTTTCCCGCCTAGCTCCCCGTATTCCAGAGGCCCCCCACATTGTCCCCCTGCCGCTACTGAGGAACTCATGCAAGTGGACAGAGCCACTGATCCACAGGAGCTGACCCCCCGGCGGGGAAAAACCCCTTTTTTGCC
>JAODAL010020849.1:0-12500 GCA_025379985.1 Phyllomedusa bahiana
GCAATAAATCCTTTTTTACCGTATTTTGATGGTGTTTTTTTATTGGGCGGCAGTTTCAAAGCCATTGACTTAAATTTGAATACGAATTTTGAGACCAGGTATTATAGGGCAAACCATTTTTATCGTATACATTCAATGGGTTTTTTTACTTTGGCAGGCAGCTTTTTTGAGCCCCTTGCACTTAAAAATTTTAATACAAAATTTTGTAGTCACAGCGGTGTATTTCATAGGTGCAAAACTCCACTTTTATTATCCGTATACATTTCAGATCGGTGTTTTTTTTTCACTTTGGCGCGAGGCCGCTTTTTCATAGAGCCACTTGCACTTTAAATTTGAATACAGCAATTTTTGTAGTCACCGCAGGTGTATTGTCATAGGTGCAAAAACTCTCACTTTTATTATTCCAGTATACATTTCAGATAGGTGTTTTTCTTTCATTTGGCACAGGGCCTGCTTTGTTCATTGAGCCACCTTGCACTTTTTAAATTATGGATTACAGGCATACTTTTGTTTCTGTAGGTCACCTGCAGGTGTATTTCATAGGTGCAAAAACTCCCATTTTATTTATCCGTTATACATCTTTCAGATAGGTGTATATTTTTTCCATTTTTTGGTGGCGGCCAGTCTTTGTTCATTGAGCACCTTGCACTTAAATTTTGAAATACAAACATTTTGTAGTCAGCGCCAGGTGTATTTCATAGGTGCAAAAAATACCTTTTATTATCCGTATACTTTTCCGAAGGTGTTTTTTTCACTTTGGCGCAGGCCAGCTTTGTTCATAGAGCCACCCTGTACTAAATTTGAATACAGATATTTTGAAGTCACCGCAGGTATATTTGATAGGTTGCAAAACTCCACCTTTTATTATCGTTATACATTTCAGATAAGGTTGTTCTTTGTTCACTTTGCGGCAAGCCCAGATTTGTTCATAGAGCCACACCCTTGCACCTTAAATTTGAATACAGCAATTTTGTAGTCAACTGCAGGGTATTCTCATTAGGTGCAAAAACTACACTTTTATTTTCCGTTATTACATCTTCAGATTAGGTGTTTTTTTCCCTTTGGCGCAGGCAAGCTTTGTTCATAGAGCTACTTTGTTGTTAATTTTGAATACTAGCATTTTGTAGGTACGCAGGTGTATTTCATAGGTGCAAAACTCACTTTTATTAATACATATACACTAAGATAGGTGATTTTTTCACTATGGCGCACGCCAGCCTTGTTCAAAGAGCCAACTAGCACTTAAATTTGAATACAGGCAATTGAGTTGTCACCGCAGTGTGAATTTCTTTGGTGCAAAAAAATAACTTTTATTATCCGTATACTTTCTTTCCGGGAATAGGTGTTTTTTTCACTTTGGCGCAGGCCAGCTTTGTTCATAGAGCACCCTGTACTTAAAATTTGATACAGATATTTGAAAGTCCACCACAAGGTATATTTGATATGTTATGCAATACTCCACTTTTATTATCCGTATTACATTTCAGATAGGTGGTCTTTTTCACCTTTTGGCGCAGGCCAGCTTTGTTCATAGAGCACCTTGCACTTAATTTGATTAACAGCAATTTTGTAGTTCACTGCAGGTGTATTTCATAGGTGCAAAACTCCTCTTTTATTTTCCGTATCATTTCCATATAGGTGTTTTTTTTTTCCCTTTGGCGCAGGGCCAGCTTTGTCATAGAGCTACTTTGTAGTTAAATTTGATACAGCAATTTTGTAGTTCACCGCAGGTGTTTTTCATTAGGTGCAAACTACACTTTATTATCCATATACACTTCAGTTAGTGTTTTTTCCACTTTGGCGCAGGCCAGCTTTGTTCACTGAGCCACCTTGCACTTAAATTTGAATACAGCATTTTAGTAGCACCGCAGGTGTATTTCATTGGTGCAAAAACACTCCACTTTTATTATCCGTA
This sequence comes from Phyllomedusa bahiana, assembly GCA_025379985.1. NCBI lineage: Eukaryota > Metazoa > Chordata > Amphibia > Anura > Hylidae > Phyllomedusa > Phyllomedusa bahiana. The sequence continues at coordinate 1,916 of JAODAL010020849.1, forward strand.
TACATTTCAGATAGGTTGTTTTTTTCACTTTGGGCGCAGGCCAGCTTTGTTATAGAGCCACCTTGCACTTAAATTTGAATCAGCAATTTTTTAGTCACCTTGCAGGGTGTATTTCAATAGGTGCAATAACCCCACTTTTATTATCCTTATACATTTCAGCTAAGGTGTTTTTTTTACTTTGGCGCAAGGCCAGCTTTGTTCTTTGGAGCAACCCTGCACTTATGTTTGAAGACAGCTATTTTGTAGTCACCGCAGGTGTATCTTCATAGGTGCAAAAATGTGCAAAAAAATACCTTTTATTATCCAGTATATACTATTCCGTTAGAGTGTTTTTTTTCACTTTGGCGCCAGGCCAGTCTTTGTTCATAGAGCCACCTTGTACTTAAATTTGAATTACAGATATTTTGAAGTCACGCAGGTATATTTGATAAGGTGCATATAACTCCACTTTTATTATCCAGTTAAATTTCAGAAGATAGGTGTTTTTTTTACTTTGCGCAGGCCCAGCTTTGTTAAACAGAGCCCACCTAGCACTTAAAAGTGCAATACAGCAATTTTGTTGTCAACCGAGGTGTATTTATAGGTGAACACTCACTTTTATTATCCGTTATACATTTCAGATTAGGTGTTTTTTTTTCACTTTTGGCACAGGCCAGCTTTGGTCATTAGAGCCACCTTGCACTTAATTTGAATACAGCACTTTTTAGTCACCATGCAGGTGTATTTCATAGGTGCAAAAATCACTTCCAATTATTATCCGTATACATTTAGATATGTGTTTTTTCACTTTGGTGCAGGCCAGCTTTGTTCATAGAGCCACCCCTTGCACTTAAATTTGAATACAACAATTTTGTAGTCAACCGCAGGTGTATTACATAGTGCAATAAAAAAATACCTTTTATTATCCGTATTACTTTTCCGTAGGTGTTTTTTTACTGTGGGCAGGCACCAGCTTTGTTCATAGAGCCACCCATGTTCTTAAAATTTGAATACAGTTATTTTGAAGTCACAGCAGGGTATATTTGATAGGTGACAAAAACTCCACTTTTAATATCGTATACATTTCAGAATAGGTGTCTTTTTAATCTTTGGCGCAAGCCAGCTTTGTTAATTGAGCCACCTTTTTCTGGCACTTATAATATGAATACAGCAATTTGTAGTCACTGCAGGTGTATTTCATAGGTGCAAAACTCCACTTTTATTATCCGTATACATTTAAGATAGGTATTTTTTTCCCTTGGCGCAGGCCAGCTTTGTTTCAGTAGAGCAACTTTGTACGTTAAATTTGAATACAGCAATTTTGTAGTCACCGCAGGTGTATTTTCATATGTGCAAAACTCATATTTAATTATCATAGACACTTCAGGCATCGGTGTTTTCTCACTTTGGCAGGCCAGCTTTATTCACAGAGCCACCTTGCACTTAAATTTGAAATAAGCAATTTAGTAGTCTCGCAGGGTGTATTTCATAGGTGCAAAAATCCACTTTTATTATCCGTAACATTTCAGATAGGTGTTTTTTCACTTTGCGGAAGGCCAGATTTTGTTCATAGAGCCACATTGCACTTAAATTTGAATACAGCAATTTTTGTTGTCACTGCAGGTGTTTTTCATGGTGCAAAACCCCACTTATTATTATCCTTACTACATTCAGATAGGTTGTTTTTTTTAGTTTGGAGAGGCCAGCTTTGTTCATAGAGCCACTTGCACTTAAGTTTGAAAAACAGACAATTTTGTTAGTCACCGCAGGCAGGCTGTATTTCAATAGGGAAGAGAGATGCAAAAAATTCCTTTATTATCGTATTACTATCTCCGATAGGTGTTTTTTTCACTTTGGGCGCAGGCCATTGCTTTGTTCATAGAAGTACCTTGCACTTAAATTTGAAATAAGATATTTTGAAGTCACGCAGGTGTAATTTCATAGGTGACAAAAACTCCACTGTTTATTACTCGTATACATTTCAGATAGGTGTTTTTTTTACTTTGGCGCAGGCCAGCTTTGTTAACAGAGCCACCTTGCACTTAAATGTGAATACAGCAATTTTGTTGTCACCGCAGGTGTATCTCATAGGTGCAAAATCCTTTTATTATCCATAATACACTTCAGATAGGTGTTTTTTTTCACTTTGGCGCAGGCAGATTTGTTCAGAGAGCCACCTGCACTTCTTAAATTTGAAGTACGCAATTTAGCTAGTCACCGCAGGTGTATTTCATAGGTGCAAAACTCACTTTTATTATCCATATACACTTCAGATAGGTGTTTTTTTTTTCTCTTTGCCGCAGGCCAAGCTTTGTTAATAGGGAGCACACTTGCACTTAAATTTGAATACCAGCAATTTTGTAGTCACCGCAGGTGTATTTCATGGTGCAATACCCCTTTTATTATCCTTATACATTTCAGATAGGTGTTTTTATTTACTTTGCGCAGGCCAGCTTTGTTTCATAGAGCCTACCTTGCCACATAAATTTGTATACAACATTTTGTAGTCACAGCAGGTGTTATTTCAAAGGTGCAAACAAAAAATACCTTTTATATACCGTATATATCTTTTCCACAGGATAAGGTGTTTTTTCACTTTGGCGAGGCCAGCATGTGTTCATAGAGCCACCTTGTTCTTAAATTTAATACAGATATTTTGAAGTACAGCAGGTATATTTGATAGGCTGGCAAACTTCACTTTTTTTATCCGCTATACATTTCAGATAGGTGTTTTTTTTTTTACTTTGGGCAGGCAGCTTTGTTACAGAGCCACCTTGCACTTAAAAGTGAATACAGTAATTTTGTTGTCACCGAAGGTGTTATTTCATAGGTGCAAAAACTCACTCTTTATTATGAATATAAAATTTCTGATAGGTGTTTTTTTTTTTCACTTTGGCACAGGCCAGCTTTGTTCATAGAGCCACCTTGCACTTAAATTTGAATACAGCAATTTTGTAGTCACCGCAGGTGTATTTCATAGGTGCAAAAAATACCTTTTATTATCCGTATACTTTTCCGATAGGTGTTTTTTTCACTTTGGCGCAGGCCAGCTTTGTTCATAGAGCCACCTTGTACTTAAATTTGAATACAGATATTTTGAAGTCACCGCAGGTATATTTGATAGGTGCAAAACTCCACTTTTATTATCCGTATACATTTCAGATAGGTGTCTTTTTCACTTTGGCGCAAGCCAGCTTTGTTCATAGAGACACACCTTATGCACTTAATTTTGAAATTACAAGCAATTTTGTAGTCACTGCAGGTGTATTTATACGGAGACAAATCTCCACTTTTATTATCCGTATAATTTTCAGATAGGTGTTTTTTTTCACTTTGGCGCAGGCCAGCTTTGTTCATAGAGCCACCTTGCACTAAAATTTGAATACAGCAATTTTGTTGTTACCGCAGGTGTATATATTGGATAGGTGACAAAAACCACCGTTTGTTATCCGAATAGGTTTTTAAAATAGGACTGTATTTCACGTGGTGTTGTGGCCCCTATTTTTTTCAAATAGTCACGTGGTACGACAAAATTTTCTAGCAACTGTTCTCGTTTGTCATTGCTGCAAAAAACACAATCTCTCATCCATGTAACTTCTAAATAGTTTTATTGGGATTGTTGAATCTCAGTTTGCACAGATAGCGCATTGCATGATATTTTGTCTGAAAACTATCAAATTCCTAGACCTATTAGGCAATTTGTAATCCTGGGACTGAGGAAGAAAACACTGTTGATATTGTCTTACGGGATTCTTCCACCAGGACGCATTTCACAGTATTCGCACGAAACTTTTCAGTTTCTAATCCTAGTTGGCGGTTAGGAAATTAGAGGGATTTAAGAATAGCTGTGATTGCGGTCTTTTAATAAGAGAGACTTTCAAAACTATTCCATACACTTTCTCAAATTTTTATCTTTCTGCACATGGAGCGAAATTGCGGTGGTAAAGCGAGCAAAGAGGGGGGTAGGCATTGGAGGTAGAGGTACGAGGAGGAAGGTTGCTCCTTCCAGTGCTGGCGACAACACGCAAGATTAGCGGATCGTAGGTTGCAGGACCGTAAGGCCTGTCATCGCTGGGTCTGGACCCTGGTGAATCTCAGTAACGTACAGCATCGCCCAATCTGTTCTTCAGTGGGATTAATGCAACCTGCATATCCAGCAGTCTTTTCTCGTCGTCCCTCCCAGTCACGGCAACAATGTCGTTCATCAGCTATCATCAGAATCGGGTTTCCCAATATGAAGCGAAGGTAGCCCAAATGTCAACTCATCTACCCACCACTGTGGATAATCCATTTTATGAAGTACTCTTTGATGACAAAATTGCAGTTGGGGTCAGAAGGATTTCCAAAGAGACCAAGAGGGCCAAAGAGGATGATTTTGTCTGCTCTACTCACCAGTCACTGATGCCATCAGAGTAGGAGAAGGAAGCGGTCAATCAGCAAAAAATACCGGCGCGGTCTGCTACGCCTTGCAGTGCTCTTGCTTGTAGCCCGCAGCTCCTGGAATGCACAGAATGTCAGGGACGGGACCAAGTCACCAGTCACCTGTGTTGATTGATGATGATGACGGAACATTGCGGATCCACAAAGTGGTCTTTTCAGCAGAATTTGCTTGCAGAGCGCTTCATCACTGGACAGAGGAGGATGACGAAGACGATGGGGGTAGTGTCAGTATGGGTCACCAACCTCAAAAAGGGATGAGGGCGGTAGCAGGAGGTCGCTGATATGATTCCGCCAGCCTCCACGGTCAGGGGGGGGGGCGGAAACCCCCGCTACTCAGCATATCGCCGTTCAAAAAGGTCCAGGACCTCTTCAAGCTGGGCCTTCTTTGAGCAAGCCTCTGATTCACCCAGCGATGTCCATATGCCACCATTGCCATAAAAGCATAAGTAGAGGCAAGTTTCTTAGGTGTATTAACCACCACCAACATGTTCTAGTCACATTGCAGCGAAGCATGGGTGAAATGGAGAGGCAAACATTGGCCAAAATAAGGCCAGACCCAGATTGCAGGGCTTTACAACCACTGTAACACCTCTTTCTCCGCTCCTCCTCACGCACACCACACAAGCGTTTCCTCAGCTGCCCATGTCTCTATCATTCATGATCAGGGATCAGCACTACGCTTAGCCTCCACAGTCGGACGCCCGGTAGCGAGTACACACCAGCACCACCAGAGACCACATCCTACCATTCTCCTTCCGATCAGTTTGGACAACCTGCATGCCGTTCAGCTGCCCAGTCTAAGCAAGCCAGCCTTCTGTCTTCCAGGTTTGGGGCAGAAGAAAAAAGAAACACTTTAACCCAAGCCATCCCAAGCCAAAAGCCTGAATTTCGGCAATGCCCGGCTTTTGGCCCTGGAATATTTTGCCTTTCAATTGGTGGAAACAGGATGGGTTCGCACGTCATGGCACCTTGCCTGCCCCAATACCAGATGCCGAGAGGTATTTCTTTGCCAGAAAAATCCGTCCCCTTGCCCTGGCCAGCTACGTGATCATCTAAAATTTCATGCGCCCCCGTTTATGTTCTGATTGTGTCCGGAAAAAGTCCATCTGACACCACAGAACATTGACTAGTAAGCGCCGCCAAGGCCGCCTATATCTTGTGACAGCATGGGTGAGCTGGGTGGATGTCTCTGGTGGTGACGGTTTGGCTCTCACAAGCTCGGCGCTCATGCTCTTCAAAACCGAAGGGATGGTGCTGGGTTCTTTCCCCCAAGGTCCTCTGGTGGCATCACGGGCACTGAGAAACCAGGCCGTGGTTGTTGAAATTAATCTGTCTTGGAGACCGTCAAACACAGGTAAGGAGCTGTGGGGACGGCTCTCCGCATACGAGGACCGAGCTCTGGATGGGTGACAAGAACCTTGTTGCCAGGCAAGGTTGGTTGGTGTGCGATAACTGGTTCGAAATCTGCTGGGCCCGCACTTAAGATCGGTAGGCTGGAGCACATCCCTGCCAGGAACATGTCATGAACCTTGTCATCCCAGAAAATTTCTAAAGAGCTACCCCGGATCTGGACATGCTGTGAGGAAGGCTCGAGGTCTGAGTTCGCACTTCCGCCCGTTCTCACCCTGCTTCGTCCCACATGGCTGCAATTTGACAGCGGAAGCTCGGCATCCCCATCAACCGTCTCATTGTTGAAGTGGCAAAACACGCTGGTTTTCCAGCCTCCACACTGCTCCCATGGCGGGTATTGTGGCAGCAGCGCTAATGCCATTAAACAGTCGAAGTGACAATGGGCATGACAAGCAGCGGTGCGGACCTCCGGTGGTGTGAGCAACCGAGAGTGAGGCAGGTGAAAGAGCTGCTGCACCATCCTTTGCCAGTTTTGAAGAAGGCCACCAAATGGTCAGTGCGGGACAATGCCCTTGTCAGCATGACAATTGTGGTGATCTTAGTTCTGGAACGATCGTTGGACACTCTGAAACATCAGCTCCCACAAGACGACGTGATGAGGAGAACGGACACAGATGCGGACACGGAGCCTTTACTCTCCGTGACATCCCAAGGCCCGACGTTTCTCAATCTTTACTCGGTCTTCATTAGGCCAGTGGTTCGGGGTCCAAGGGGCTAGTGCAAGGAGGGCACATTCAGCTCTCAGGTGCACCTCATCTGAGTACATGTCAGGGCTGTGTTTTCATGCCGTGCCCAGAGGAAGCAGGGGAGGAGGGAGGAGGTATTCCTGGACACCGACTGTTACAGACTTTCCACTGGCCTTGGAAAGAGGGTTGGCGCCGAATTTGAGGGCGCAGGAGGAAGAGAGATGAGGAGGAAGATCAGTTTGCTAGTGCACCTCGACACCAGAGGCTTTGGAGAAATTCAAGGACTCCATCTCTCACATGAGTGCTTGGATGACTACATTTCCTCCAACATGATACAACTCGCTTTAAGGCATCAAAAATGAACAACTGTTACTGGGTGGCCACCCTCCTGGATCCCCAGGTACAAAACAAAACTCAGCACTTTCCTTCTACCCACCCAATATGAGAGTAAAATGAAGGAATGGAGACCTTGCTGATGATCCAAATGGAGGGACATTGTTGCGTTGCTCATGTTTCTTCAAATGTCACGGTGCGAAACAACGTCAGCGACGTGACATCAGGTAGAATGCCAAGTAAGTAAGCAGCGGCAGCAGCAGGCAATAGTGGCAGAAGCCTAAAGGGTGCCTCTGGCAATCTTTTATTACCCACCCTCACCGAGACATGTAATACAGGCCACACATCCAACACACAGGAAGAAACAGCTTAAGATCATGGTGCACGGACTATCTGAGTCTCATAACCAGATGTTTTTTGGTGTGTTCCGGACCTCAATTGGACTTCGGGGTATCCAAAAAAGGATAAATGGCCCAGAGCTCGCTCGCCACGCCTTAGTGGTGTTGTCCTGCCCCAGCAAGCCATGCGTCATATCTGAGCAGACCACAACAATTAGGGCTCAGCGACCCGGGGGAGCGGCAGCAGTAGTCAATCAGTGCGATGCGGTTGGCGATAAAATCGATCCTCGGGGTATGGTAGTTCTTTGCCTAAGAAACCGGAGGAGCCGAATATTGGTATATGTAGAATCTGTAGGCAGAAAGTGAAGCGTGCCAGGGAGCTAACGTTGACACCACGCCCTGCGTCAACATATGCAGCGTCAACCATCCGGTGGCCTGGAGAAATGTGGCTCAGATTAGTGGTCCATCCTGCCGCTGCAGCAACAGCAGCAGCAAAAGCGGACAGTGGCACGCATGCCATTGCAGCGAGTCAAGGCTCCACCACCTCTGCAGAAGGGAGCTGTTTCTCTTTGACATCATCTCCCGGTCCAGATGCTCCTGCTCCTCACTACTCATGGCGCCAGCAGTCGTTCAGCGAGGCGATTGCAAAGAGACAACAGTATGCGTCCAACCATCCTAAGGTGCAGCAGCTGACCGTACTCCTGTCCAAGTAGTTGGTGCTGCAGTCTCTCCCTTTCCAAATGGTGGACTCTGCACCGTTCAGAGAACTAATGGCTTGTGCCGAGCCGAGATGGAGAGTTCCAAGCCGTAATTTCTTTTCCAAAAAGGCAGTACCAGCACTTCATAATTATGTAGAACAGAAGGTGGACCAGTCCTTGAGCTTATCGGTTAGTTCCAAGGTGCATGGCAGCGCGGACTCTGGAGCTGTAACTACGGTCAGGCCATACATGTCCTTTACGGCCCACTGGGTGAATGTGCTTCCAGACCAGGCACACCAACAACTTGGACAGGAGACGCCGCTTTCTCCTCCGCGTTGTCAAACTGCTGCTCCTGCGACAATGTCCGCCTCCTCCTCCTCCACCACCACCACCATCTCAGCCTCCACAAGAACTGCTCCATCATACCACATGTGTAGGGCAAAACGGTGTCACGCAGTTCTACACCTGGCTTGCCTCGGCGAACGAAGTCACACAGGGGAGGAACTGCTCCGCGTCATGCAGCAAGAAATCGATGTGTGGTTTTCTCCACGCCAACTGCAAGTCGGAACCATGTTGACGGACAATGGGAGGAACATGGTGTCCATGATGCAACGAGGAGGGATGGTCCACTCGCCCTGCCGGGCGCACGTGTTCACTCGTGTGGAGAAAAGGTTCCTGATGTCTTCCACAGAACTTCAGAAGATTCTGAAAATGGCCAGGAAACTGTGCATGCACGTCATCCATTCCTACAAAGCCAGGAACACCCTCCTCGAGTTGCAGCGGCAGAATGGCCTCCCCAATACACTCTGATAGGCGATGTTTCCACCCGTTGGAATTCCAGCCTGCACATGTTGGACCGACTGTATGAACAGAGAAAGGCTATTAACGATTTTTTGATGATCCAGGCGGACAGGAGTACTCCCCTGTGTAACTTTGATGTCAGCCAGTGGCAGCTCATGCATGACACCTGCCGTTTGTTGAGGCCATTCGAGGAGGAAAAATTATTTGTCAGTCACCAGGACTACGGACTGAATAACGTCATTCAACTGCTTCATGTCCTGGAACAGATGCTGAAAAATCTGTCTGGGCTGGGGAGGACATTGGAGCAGAAGCATTGTCTGGTGAAATGTGTGGATTTTCTACCCATGACAAAGAGGGGAGCAGGGCATTGGGGGAGGTAGATAAAAAAAACCCAAAACCCCCAAAAACCAATTTTCGGGGGGGGCGGGGGCCCCGGGTCACTTGTGCAATGGCCCCAATGCTGATTTGCCCTTTTGGGCAGCGAATATCAGTATCCCAGAGGGGTGATTTCTGGCCTCCACCTTTTTTGGGCCCCCGCACCGGCCAAATCAAAAAACTATAGGGAAAACTCCTATCAGTTGGCCGTGCCTATGTGCGGGGATCGTCCCTCTCTGACAGGCTGGGCCGGGGGGGTTTTCACGTCATGACTATTCCCCTGCCTGAAGGGGGGGGTTTGGACAACCCTCCATCACACAACCTAAATTGGATCACTGATGGCAGCTTTCCCTTTTCCCCTATGAGGGGGGCATCGCCACACAGCAAGCAGGGGCTTGGAGCAACCCGAACCCAAAAGGGGGTGGCCCACTTTGGACAGACTCTGCCACCCCAGTTAGAAGATCCGCTGGGACTACTGGCAGCCAAACTGGATGTGTAGGCCGGCAAAATTGCGTAGTTTGCAGTGGGAGAAGCTGTCCTGCGCCAGGCCAGTAGGTGTGGCATCAGAGCGGGTGTTCAGTTGCGGCGGGTGGCCATCGTTAGGCCATGGAGAAAAACCGCTTGTCGCACTGGGAAATGTGGAACGGACTGACCTCTTTGTCAAGATGAATCGGCGTGGAATCTGCAGGATTTCCACACACCAATGCCTTAGGCGTCAGGACTCATCAGCCATGACGCCTCACCAACTGTGAGAAATGAGTTCTGGTCTTCAAACTACCTGCTCAGCCACCTTATTCTGATGCCACCAACGCCTGATGCCACACATCTGCTGACCAGTTTTTCCATCTTTTGCCGAACAACCTCTTTACCAGGGACTGGGATTGCCACCACTCCACACTGTGTCATTGTTGCCACTGTCTGACTCATGCTGCCTGCTGTGGTGCTGCCGTGATCCACACATTGTGTCATTGTCCACTCTGTGGCCTTCTCCTGTTTTAGCCACTCTCGAAATGTCATTGTGCCACTGCCTGACCTCATGCTGCTGCGGACCTACACATCTGTTGTCATTGTGCCCATTGAATGCCCTATGTGCTGCTGCCGTTACCTACACACTTGTGTCTTTGTGCCAACTGTCTGGACCCATGCTGCTGTGTGGCTGCTGCCGGTGCCTACAACTGTGTCATTGTGCCACTGCTGACCTCGTGCTGCTCCGGTGGCTGCTGCCGTGACCTACACACTGTGTCATTGTGCCACTGTCGACTCATGCTGCTGCTGCCGTGAACCTAAAAACAACTGTGTCATTGTCCCACTCTGTGGCCTACTCCGGTTTTTGCACCTCCAGAATGTGATTGTGCCACTGTTGACTCTTGTGTTGCTGCATGGCTGCTGCAGTGACTACACACTGTGTCATTGTTCCACTGTCTGACCTCATGCTGCTCCTGTGGCTGCTGCCGTGACCTACACAACTGTGTCATTGTCACACTATGTGGCCATACTCCTGTTTTTTGCAACCTCCAGAATTGTC